>JAWQRP010000201.1:0-36127 GCA_033557875.1 Quadriops clusia | reverse complement strand
AGAACAAAACACTTGTGTTTTTTGGAGCTCTTTAGGTGCTGAGTAAATCCTGCAAGTTTTATTTTTCTAACTTTGTTAATAACGCTGTAATTTAAGTGGGCCGCCTTAGCTGGACCAGGCTGTATATATATATATATATATATATATATATATATAACCAAGATTGAGTCTTAAAATATGATATTAAAATAATAAAAAAAACATAGATATTCATTCACTGGAAGAATTTATAATCACTGTATATTATTAAGTAGGTAGGGGAGAGGTGCTATGAAAGGGATGCGTAATGAAAGGAACAGTTCAAACTACGCGATAATTGTAAACCCCACATTTAATAATCAGCATAGCTGAATTCCGAGTATATTTCTCTCAGTGTACCTAGAGGAGTCCTTCTCATTGTGAGACATCCTTACTACTTTAGCACACTGGAGGAAGCTAAGGATTAGTTTTTAAGTAGCCGCCTGCATTCACACGTACCTACGTCACACCGGAAAGTAGGTGAGAACGTCCCGAGTTGGCAAAATAATTTGTCAATGCCCATAGTAAAAACCGTGCGACCGTCTTAACGAGGTCGGTGGTCCAATACCTGCATCAGTTTACATATGAAATTGTCGCGGTAGGAAAACGCGTTAAGTGCGGTAGATCGTATTATCAAAGCGGCCAAGACCACGTCCATAAACCTTTACCACGCGGTGAGCTTCTGTGACGTCACGCGAGCGCTTTTGTAATTCATCACACACAGCGCGCGGCATCGCGGCCAGCCATGGCCGGTACTGCCAAATACAGGAGGGCCCAGCTGCCCATTCGGGCCGAAGCCGAAGCGGACTACCAAGATGCCCAGAGAGGTCTTATGGCCATTCCTCCGAGTCTCTTCTTCTCAGGGGAGTTCTCTACCTCGGTGTGGCCGCGCTAAGAAGTCGCGATTCGGCGATGGCGGCCTTCTAGATGCTCTTATACAGGGGGTCCGGACTTTTTCTTGATGATGCGGTGTCTCCTTGTTGGTGTACTGGTGTACTGACCAGTCATTTACAGTTATTTACATTTTGGCGACAAAAATTAAGATACCAATGGCTAAAATCAAATCTCCTGACGATAGAGATTGAACTGGTCGGTACTCATATACGAGAAAATAAATTTGAACTTTGTTAGAATCCTATGAACAGTACCTTGAGATAAATTAGAGTCTTTGATAATATCTCCAATTTATTAATTTATCTTAATCAGCACTTAAAGTACTAAGCACAATTGTGTATCTTTATTTTACGAGTAGTACTATACAATTTCTTAGGTTATGAGTCCAAAAAATCTTTTGTAATAACAGAGTTGACCATGTTGGACACTTAATTTGAAACAGGCTGTATGTATATGTATAATACATGTAATCGGCTATATCATTTCTTGAGATCTTTCTTTGAGATACATATCCGCTTTAAAATGATCACCCTGTACTTACACCTATAGATATAGAAGTATGTATGCGTGCCCAATTTATTTAGTTTCAGTGTGGTTAATTTATTTAAATTATTTAAACAACCTATTGTTTAAATAAACTATTACTTAAACAAACTATAATTTAAACAAACTATTATTTACACAAACTATTGTTTAAACAAACTATTGTTTAAACAAAATATTGTTTAAACAAACTATTTGTTTTAAACTATTTGTTTTAAACTATTTGTTTTAAATTATTTGTTTTAAACTATTTGTTTTAAACTATTTGTTTTAAAATATTAAGTACTACTTGTAAATTTCCCCCCGCAAGTTTTTGTCGATTTCAAAAAAACATTTCTCCCCGACTTTGCCCAATCATTTATGTATTTATGATCTTCATTCTCTTCGTGTACTTTTCAGGTATGATACGCGCCAGCCAACATCTTCATTTATTGGAATTTCACAAACGAGCCAACTGAAGCGCATCGTGAAATATAGCCGCATATTTGAGGTTTCCAGGTATGTATTTTCCACTCCTTGTAACAGAGATATCAATTTAAAATTTATACTCGTCCAAGATTTATTGTTTTCTGCGCCGGCATCTTCGCCCATTTGACTTTCAGATGGCGCTGGATTGGTTAGTCTCGTATTGTGAATTTAAGACTTCTAAGGCAGCTTATAGCGGTAATTTACTTATGAATTTAGTCACTAAAAGCTATCTTTAAGGGTAAATAAAATTAAATTACGTAATAAGTACTTACTTGTATAAAACGAAATTAATAAGTTCTAGGTAATTAACATAAAATGAATTAAAATAAAATGAATTAAAATAAAATGAATTAAAACAAAATGAATCAAAATAAAATGAATCAAAATAAAATTAGAAGCAATACTTCCTAGTGAGGGCTATTAATAGCGAACGAACGCAGTTAACGTTCGCATATTGAAGCTTATCGGCTACAACGATGCTTTAAATTTGTCCAAATAAAGGCAGGTCCCTGTAAGGAATTGGAGAAAGCAACCGTCTTATTTTCTCACACTCTATGAAAGTTTACTTAATTTTGAGATGAATTACAAAATAGCCGGGGATTAATTCACTTTCTTCTAGGAGGCGCAATTGGCGGAGGCGCGCGGTTCAATCTGCACCTTCAAAACATATCATCACGCAATCAAAAAATTATTATTAACTAAATGTATTATTATTAACTAAAGTTATTATTATTAACTAAATTTATTATTATTAACTAAATTTATTATTATTAACTACATTTATTATTATTAACTAAATTTATTATCATTAACTAAATTTATTATCATTAACTAAATTTATTATTATTAACTAAATTTATTATTATTAACTAAATTTGAAATAATTTTAATGGTTATTAGATCAGTGAATAATAGGTATTTAAACACAAATACGTGGTGATGAAATGTACCTAACAGCAAGCGCAGACAAGCACATCTCAATAAGTCAAAGACGTCGAGGATTGACCTTTATAAAAGACGAAAACAATAATAAACCATGTATTTAATTCAGAGCACGCATATTCCCAACCATGTTAAAGCGGGTAAGGAATTGTGGAATAATTTTAAGCGAATCCACATATATGTGGCGAAGCTCTCGTTCTCTTTGCGGCCGATAGATGCGCGAACGCGTTCGCGACTTGCTGAAAGGAGACGGTCGTATTAGGTCAGGTTAAAATGCGTTAAAGTGCGTTAGCAGCTAGAGGCCTTAAGTTAAAACTTTGAGCGAGAAGCAGCGTTTGCCAGTTTTTTCGATTGATACCTAAAAGTGCAAACAGGCTCTCCCGGCGAGCGCGGACCTTAAGGACTGCTGCCTTCAGCTCGGGCTCGAACTTTGCGCCGGTCACGTGACCTCAATGTAAGCCTTATTGTGCTCACCGGGTATACATATTAATTGCGCGATGCATATGGTAGTCCCCAGCTCGCTGCTTTTTTCCTTGAAGTGCTTTAAAATGCTAACTAAACTTGGCGTTTACGGTACTGCTTATATCCTTTCTTATTCTGGAAACGAAGCGAGGGAAAAAATGGAGCTGTAATAAGTTATGTATTCTTTGAAGGATGAACTCTTTGGAGGATATATTCTTTGGAGGATATATTCTTTGGAAGATATATTATTTGGAGGATATATTCTTTGAAGGATGTCTTCTTTGCAGGTTGAACTCTTTGGAGGATATATTCTTTGAAGGATATATTCTTTGAAGGATGTCTTCTTTGGAAAATATATTCTTTGCAGGTTGAACTCTTTGGAGGATATATTTTTTGGTGGATATATTCTTTGAAGGATATATTCTTTGGAGGATATATTATTTGGAGGATATATTCTTTGAAGGATGTCTTTTTTGCAGGTTGAACTCTTTGGAGGATATATTCTTTGAAGGATATATTCTTTGAAGGATGTGTTCTTTGGAGAATATATTCTTTGAAGATTGATCTCTTTGGAGGATATATTCTTGGGTGGATATATTCTTTGAAGGATATATTCTTTGAAGGATGATTTCGTTTGAGAATATATTCTTTGCAGGTTGAACTCTTTTGAGGATATATATTTTTGAAGGATATATTCTTTGAAGAATATATTCTTTGCAGGATATATTCTTTGAAGGATATATTCTTTGAAGGATGTGTTCTTTGGAGAATATATTCTTTGCAGATTGATCTCTTTGGAGGATATATTCTTGGGTGGATATATTCTTTGAAGGATATATTCTTTGAAGGATGACTTCGATTGAGAAAATATTCTTTGCAGGTTGAACTCTTTTGAGGATATATATTTTTGAAGGATATATTCTTTGAAGAATATATTCTTTGCGGGATATATTCTTTGAAGGATATATTCTTTGAAGGATATATTCTTTGAAGGATATATTCTTTGAAGAATACATTCTTTGAAGGATATATTCTTTGAGGGATATATTCTTTGAAGGATATATTCTTTGAAGGATATATTCTTTGAAGGATATATTCTTTGAAGGATATATTCTTTAAAGGATATATTCTTTGAAGGATATATTCTTTGAAAAATATATTCTTTGAAGGATATATTCTTTGAAGGATATATTCTTTGAAGGATATATTCTCTGAAGGATATATTCTTTAAAGGATATATTCTTTGAAGGATATATTCTTTGAAGGATATATTCTTTGAAGGATATATTCTTTGAATAATGTATTCTTTGGAGGATATATTCCTCAGATGATATAGCTATTCTTCATGCTCAATTTCATATCTTCAAGACACTAATTTGTCCTTTTTTGGATAAATGACAGACGATTTTCGTTTCGCTCACGCTGGGACCAGAATAGAGTTTAAATAACTCACACTCGACAATTGTCGTGGTGGCGGCAATAAAATTGTGTTGAGTGTGTGAGAGAGCACAGAATAGATTTTGAGATGATTGCTAATTTAATACAGAGGTTACAATTCAGTCACTATTCTATAGTTAGAGTGACGTGACTCAGATATCAGAATTGTTTTCCAGCTTGGCAAGAACTGTGGGAAATTTATATCTTGCATCGCGACACAAATCTGGTCTCCTTCCGAATGGAAAGGATACTTGCCATAGAATAGTACTCGGTTAAAAATAATATAATATTTTAAAATGAAACAAAACTTTTGAATGAAAGAATAATTTAAAATAAAAGGATAATTAGTAACAAAATAATAACTAATAAAATAATAATTAATAAAATAATAATTAATAAAATAATAATTAAGAAAACAATAATTAAGAAAACAATAATTAGAACTTAAAATAATAATTTAATAACTCAGAAGTTAATTTGCAAGTGCAAAATTATTAAAGGAAGCGATAACGCGGTCCTTAAAATACCCGCACGGGAGGAGTTGCCGTAAATTATAAAATTAGGTTAAACACTAAAAATACTACAAATTAGAACCGCACCTAATAATATTAAAATCGTCCTGCATTACCTAACTCATGAAAGGATACCTATTAAATCAACGAAGACATCAACCATATGTCACGCTAAAGGATTCAATTAAATCTGAACAATTAAATCTGAACAATTTTCAGGATAACAAATCTGATTTTCAGAAGAAACAAATCTAATTTTCACCAAACAATCCTCGAAGCACCTCCGCCAAACGGGTTCTAATCGAGCTGAACCCGCGATCGAAGCACGCGTAAATATTTTGACTCGCTTAGTGAAAATGTTGTAATAAATAAGTGCGCTGTATATTTATTCGAATTCTCCAGGAATTGAGACTAGAAGGATGGCGGCATTGAAGGATAGACGCAGTTAACGATAGCCGCATTGAAGGATAGCCGCATTGAAGGATAGCCGCATTGAAGGATAACAGAAGGATAGCCGCATCGAAGGATAGATCGGCAGCTTCCGCAAGGCGGTTTTCTTGTACCAAAAGTTTACGTGACCTATATTTCACTGTTATTCTTGTCACATTATTTACAGTACAACAACCCAAGGTACAAACACAGCGAACTATTTTAATTGTAAAACGCGTGAAATACTAAAGCGCGAGACTTTATAGGTCTCAAAGTCAATAACATTATTGTAAAAATTCCGTTTGACTCGTCCGCTTGTTTACTACTCTTCGTCCTGGCGCGCTCGCGCACACCAATGGAGAACAAACGGCCAGCCGAGCCGAAGGCGGTAAATTTCTGCTAAAATAGATCAAAATAATAATCACTGAACAACTACCGCTAGTTGTACCGAACAATTATCACATTGTAAATCCGCCTGTTCTAAGAAGAGTATAAATAAACAACGCTGCTTTATGACCAAGTATTTCAGCAAGAGTAAATAAGGTTTTTCGAGATTTGTGAATCTGTTTTCCGCTTGTAATTCAACTGTGTTGTGCTACTCTGCTACTTGTGTTGATTTGCTGGGATATTATTCTCCTGTTCTGTTATTCTACTGTGCCTTGCTTTTACTGTTCTGTTACTCACTTGTTCTGTTATTATAATATTCTTGCACTTGTGACATTATTGCCTTTTTGTTTCATTTTGTCCAGTCAGGTTATTAAAAAAATATATTTTCATAACTGTGCCTGTACCTACTCTTTTTTACCCCTGTTAAATTTTCGGTCTAATTTTGTTTTTGAGTTTGTGTTTAATATTGTGTTTGATTTTGTGCTTAATTTTGGGTTTAAGATTGTGTTTAAGTTTGTGTTTAATATTGTGCATTATTTGGTTAGTGCATTATTCGGTTAGTCAAATTGTTTTATTCCTTCAAAGTCTCGCGGCAGACCAACCTCATATTTAAGAGTTTTTTTGACTCCTGCAGCGTCATTAAATTAATTGATTGTCTTATTTATAGCTAGAAGACTAAATAACGCACGCTTTGGCCAGATGCTAAGGTTTTGGCGGGTATATTTTGTGTTTACATATCGGCTTCGTTTATACACTTTTTGTAATACGGAACAAGATTTTTTAAGTATACGCCCGTGCGCTGTCTCATCCAAAAATAAGTTGGTGGTTTAGTTTGGTGAAGCCAGTGGCGTACCCTACAAGCATACACGTTAATTGTGCATTAAAACAAAATTAGTATCTTATGTTTAAGTACGTAAAACTGTAACAAATAATTATTTGTAACAATAAATAAGTAAAAACATAAAGTAGGTTCATACCTTATGCATTTATAACAGACCTCTATTTTAGTTGCTATTAGTTTCTTTAGTTGCTTTAGTTGCTGTTAGTTGCTTTAGTTCCTATTAGTTACTTTAGTTGTTATTAGTTTATTTAGCAGATATTAGCTCCTATTAGCCAAGATAATATATAGTAGTATCCTCCCCTGAAGATATAAATCACGAATGACTTTATTATCTCGAAGTAATAGTACGCACAATGATTGTTAGGTACCCATATGGGAAATTTCAATAATAATAAAACCGAGCCCGTTAGCGAGGCTTCGGGTCCCGAGCGGGAAAATAAACGCGCGATGATTTAGGAGCTTAGCTACCGTTATTTCAGCAATGATCTGATTATATTGATATACCTGTTTATATTAACAACAAAGCAAAAGAAACAAACGTTTAAGTTATATAGAGAGTGACACCGGGAGAATGCCGAAATTTATTGCATTCTATTTATTTTGCCTCACATCAGTCGAGATAAATGGGCACGAATGTATGGTTAAAAATACCTTCGCAATACAGAAACAAATGTAAATATACCAGCCTTCTTTTAATATAGAAGAAATTTGATTTAGTGTGTCACTTAGATATATGCTGCGTTTAATTTGAAAAATTCGCCTGGCGTTGCAACAAACACGGTTTTCGACATCGAAATTTAAGTCGCTCTCGTTTAGTGCTATCATTTTTTGATTTATTTGTTTGCTTAAGAAATTTAGAATTTGTTAATTAATTTAAAAAGATTTTACTATCAAGTGAGAATAATTGATTGATTACCTGTATTTGATTGATTCTAACATTTGATTGATTTGAATATTTGATTGATTTCAACATTTAATTTATTCAAATATTTGAATGATTCCAACATTTGATTGATTCCAACATTTGATTGATTTGAATATTTGATTGATTCCAACATTTGATTGATTTGAATATTTGATTGATTTGAATATTTGATTGATTTGAATATTTGATTGATTCCAACATTTGATTCATTCGAATATTTGATTGATTTAAATATCTGATTGATTCGAATATTTGATTGATTCGAATATTTGATTGTTTCCAACATTTGATTCATTCGAATATTTGATTGATTTAAATATCTGATTGATTCGAATGTTTCATTGATTCCAACATTTGATTTATTTAAATATTTGATTGATCCAACATTTGATTCATTCAAATATTTGATTGATTTAAATATCTAATTGATTCGAATATTTGATTGATTCCAACATTTGATTGATTCGAATATTTGATTGATTCCAACATTTGATTGATTCGAATATTTGATTGATTCCAACATTTGATTCATTCGAATATTTGATTGATTCCAACATTTGATTCATTCGAATATTTGATTGAATCAAATAATTGATTCATTCAAATATTTGATTCATTCAAATATTTGATTCATTCAAATATTTGATTCGTTCAAATATTTGATTCATTCAAATATTTGATTCATTCAAATATTTGATTGATTCAAATATTTGATTAATTCAAATATTTGATTGATTCAAATATTTGATTGATTCAAATATTTGATTGACTCGAATATTTGATTGACTCGATTATTTGATTGATTCAACTATTGGATTGATTTGAATATTTGCTTGATTCTAATACTTGATTGATTCAATATTTGTTGAATTACAAACATTTGATTAATTAAAAATATCCTGTTGATTAAAAATATAATTTTAAAAATATTCAGTTAATTATAAATATTCGGTTAATTATAAATATTCGGTTAATTATAAATATTCAGTTAATTATAAATATTCGGTTAATTATAAATATTCGGCTAATTAAAAATATTCGGCTAATTAAAAACATACGGTAAATTAAAAATATTTGATTAATTAAAATTTATCCGATTAATTAAAAACACATCAACATAATCTCGCGGTGCAGTACATTAAAATGCGCGAAATTAGTGCATCAATTAACCGGCCATAAATCCTGGTACCTGAGTTTCGCGTATTTATATTGTATGCAAAGAAACCAAAATAAATTTAATTATTTGAAGACACTACATTTAATTAACTTGTTTGCGTCAGCAAATTCCTAATCCTCAATTCTTCAAAATGCGGAATGTTGGAGCCATCCCTGTACTCATGCAGTGCCTCCATTGCTTTCCTCATGAGCACTAACCGAAGCAGTGGAAGACCAGCAAGAGCAGTAGCACAAACTACAGTTTGCTCTCACCGCCAAGCAGTCTACAATTTTCAATTTTATACATTTAAGCTTTAAGCGTCCCATTGCGTCCGTCTCTGTCTGACCAGTGGCCTGTCCGATGGACGACACGTGCAAATTCTCCGCGGATAAAGTGCGTGATGACCCATAGTACTCAATTAATTGTCATTATTCCTAACACGTCCATGTGAGCCTCTTTATTGTCAAGGTTCTACATGGACGGGTGGTTTCATTTCGCTGCGAGACTCCCGACTGGATATATTGGTTAAGAAGCCATTTCAATTTAAAATTTATTTATTTATTTGTCAATTATAAAAAACTAATGTAGGTAAATAATCAATGAAATTAGCTAATGATAATGAATTTGTGAAATTAGCTAATGAAATTAAGTAATGGAAGTAATCAATTTATGAAATTAGCTAATGAAATTAATTAATTTATGAAATTAGCTAATGAAATTAGTTAATGAAATTAATTAATTTACGAAATTAGCTAATGAAATTAATTAATTTATGAAATTAGCTAATGAAATTAGTTAATGAAATTAATTAATTTATGAAATTAGCTAATGAAATTAAACAATTTATGAACATAGCTAATGAAATTAAACAATTTATGAACATAGCTAATGAAATGAATTAATTTATGAAATTAGCTAATGAAATTAATTAATTTTTGAGTTTAATTATGAAACTAATTAACTAATGAACTTAATCAGATAAAATCAATCAATGAAATTCATCAAATGAAAACAATCAATGAAGTTAATCAAATGAAAACAATCAATGAAATTAACTAATGACATTAATTGAATTGATGAAATTAGCTAATGAAATTAATTAAATTGATGTAATTAGCTAATGAAATTAATTAATTTATGAAATTAGCCAATGAAATTTATTAAATTAGCTAATGAAATTTATTAATTTATTAATTTAGCGAATGAAATTAATTAATTTATGAAGTTAGTTAACCAAATTAATTAATTTAAGAAATTAACTAATGAAATTAACTAATTTAAGAATTAATTAATGAAATTAACTAATGAAATGAATCGAAAGAAAACAACGAATGAAATTAATGCTAAAGAGATAAATCAAGCAGCACTATCTTTGTTTAAAACTGTTCGAAACTACTCTCGTCTAAAGTTAAAAACTACTGTTTTGAAAAGCGGTGCATTGTTTTGCAAATAAGAGATTCCAATAATTTATTGGTACATCAGTCGCGCAGCGCTAATTCCGACGAACTAAAAAAATAAATACATAAATAAATAGGAGCGCTGGCTGGCCGAAATTAAATTTTTGTGTTATTCAGGCGAGCGAAATAAAAATTTGTGTTATTGTTGGGACATGGACGCACTTGGCGTGGCCGAGATGATGGAGGATTTGGGGGAACTCATCGGTCGGCTCTAAATCACATGTTTTGACTTCCAGATCGTCGCCTCTCTGTTATTTGCTCGGATTAGACGATTTTGGGGGGCAATTTTGGGATGTTGATTCAATTTTTGGTGACTCATTTTTTGTTGACTTAATTTGTGTTGACTTAATTTCTGTTGAATTAATTTCTGTTGGATTAATTTATATTGACTTAATTTCTGTTGGATTAATTTATGTTGACTTAATTTGTATTGAGTTAATTTATGTTGGCTTAATTTATGTTGGCTTAATTTATGTTGGCTTAATTTATGTTGGCTTAATTTATGTTGGATTAATTTATGTTGGCTTAATTTTTGTCGACTTAATTTATGTTGACTTAATTTCTGTTGACTCAATTTTTGATGACTTAATTTCTGTTGAATTAATTTCTGTTGACTTAATTTCTGTCGACTTATTTTCGGGTTAATTTCAATGCTAGTTGACTTAATTTCATCTTAGTTTCTATTGATTCAATTTCTTCTGTCAACTTAGTTTCATCAGAGCCTATTGATTCAATTTCTTCTGTTCACTTAGTTCTATCAGAGACTATTGATTCAATTTCTTCTATTGACTTAGGTTCATCAGAGTCTATCGATTCAATTTCTTTTATTGACTTAATTTCATTTTAGATTCTATTCATTCAATTTCTTCTATTGACTTAATTTCATTTTGGTTTCTATTGATTCAATTTCTTGTTATCTTAGTTTGATCAGAGTTTGATGATTCAATTTCTTCAGTTGACTTAATTCGGGTTACATCTCACTTTCCCAGCAAAGCAAATTTCAAATCGTCATGTTGAGGAAAGTATTCATTTTTTATCAAGTCGAGCAACTGTGAATCGCACTAGGCGAAGCGTTTTAGCATAATCTATAGTTTTATTATAAACAAAGAGCCTTGGCCGCAGTTGCATCTGCGGAGGTACGTAATATGCAAAGCAAAACTGATAATGGTCACAATGAGACAAAGATTCCATTGAATTTTCTTCCTACTTAAGAGAGCAATGGTGAGAAAGCGCCCGAGCTTTTTAGAGCCTCTTTATAAAGAAAGAACCTCTGCCACATGATTTATTCATTTTAGCTTCTTTGGAGGCTTAGCGCGCATCACTGCGAGTTGCTTCGGTTGCGGAAGAGCAGCGATTCTGAGTCAGAGGAAGAAAAATCTTTACGTCTTAATTATTTGCTGTTTTGTACTTTTCTGTGCGTATATGTCATTTGCACTTAAAGGGAGGTCAATTAGAATCAAATTAGAAGAAATCTCAATGTTTAAATCTCAACGTTTAAATCTCAACGTTTAAATCTCAATGTTTAAATCTCAACGTTTAAATTTCAACGTTTAAATCTCAACGTTTAAATCTCAACGTTTAAATCTCAACGTTAAATCTCAACGTTTATATCTCAACGTTTAAATCTCAACGTTTAAATCTCAACGTTTAAATCTCAACGTTTACATATAAATCTCACAATTTTCATATAATTCTCACCGTTTACATATAAAATCTCATCGTTTACATATAAAATCTCAAAGTCTTGGTGCATCATGGGATTACTCGTTAGATTCGCAGCTAGATGATTAAGCATGAGGGAATGGAATGTCCGCAGGTGCAATATAGTAATCTGTTAGGTAGGCAATCTGTCAGGCAGGCAATCTGAAAAGGCCTAAACGGGCGATTATAGTAAAATAACTGAACATTTTCGCCATAAGAGAAGAGGCAGAAATAACTTAATATGGGACAATTCGCGTCGAATTGCTACGCTAAATAATTTTCTCATGACCTCGTCGTCGATTTCTAAAAACCGCTCGAAATATGTGGATGTGCAGATTGCGTGCGCTTTTTTCTATGCCTAGACGAGATGACATGTGTAGCTCGTGATACTTTTATATGCGTCTGGTCTAGACTAATAATAAATTGCAGAAATACTTCGGCGCTCATCCTCGTGCGTATCTATCCGCTCATCAGCGTGTGCTTGAAAGAATTGTTGCCTGAGTTATCTGGAAGTCGGCTGGCTATCCGAATTTTCCTCATTTTCTTTACGCTTTTTGTCTTGATGATTTCATTTTGATTGAGTTTGAGGATTTTGTTATCGTTCTGCAGTATGTGCGGAAGAACTTCCATAAAAAATATTCAATGCTGAAATATTGAATGTTGAAGTATTCAATGCTGAAATATTTAATGTTGAAGTATTCAATGCTGAAATATTGAATGTTGAAGTATTCAATGCTGAAATATTGAATATTGAAGTATTCAATGCTGAAATATTTAATGTTGAAGTATTCTACGCTGAAATACTCAATGATGAAATATTCAATGCTGAAATATTCAACGCTGAAATATCAGCCAATGCTAAAAGTGCAATAATTAGAGACATCTGTTGGTAATTTTTGCCAAAGCGAGCTCATGTCAGGTATTTTATGATGTGTTGTGATGTTACGTTTTGCGTAAAACATGTTTTCGTGTTTTCTTCCGGTTGTTTTCAGTGACCCAATTCCTTTTATGTTTTACGCAACGAGTAGGTGCCTATTTTTCGATTTTGGTTTCAAATGAATTAGGTATTGTAATAAATTTTATTATTAAAAAAAGTATGTTCAAAAAATCATCATATAATGTCAAAAATTCAAGATGATGTAAAAATTTCAAGATGATGTAAAAAATTCAAGATGATGTAAGAAATTCAAGATGATGTAAAAAATTCAAGATGATGTAAAAAATTCAAGATGATGTAAAAATTCAAGATGATTTAAAAAGTCAAGATGATGTCAAAAATCCAAGATGATGTAAAAAATCCAAGATGACGACAAAAATCCAAGATGATGTAAAAAATTCAAGATGACGTAAAAATTTCAAGATGATGTAAAAAATCGTTTCTAAATTTTTCCGAGGCAATCTCCAGCTGATGAATGGAAAGATCGCACACTTCTCTTCGTTCTTAAGAAAGCCACTCCGCAGGAACCTCTCCGAGGCTATTCTAATCGCATGTCTGTGTAATTCACAAAAAAATAAACATAAACGTCCATGTTAACAGATTTAGAATCATCTGGTGGCTGCTGGCGCATTATGTACTCCGCTGAAACTCTCCTTCTCTCGAGTTGTTTATTGTTTCACAAGAGACATCATCGCCGTCTTGTGAAAAAAATCTGATCATGTTAATGGACACAGGGATGTCAGCAGTGGCTCAATGAAGCGCATATCCGTCAGTCAATTTTATCTTTCAATAAAAATTAGACAAAAACAAAAATATTTCCGTGTAGCGCCTGTCGAAGGTCGGAGGCCGACCGAAACCGGTAGCGCCAATAAAATTACTTTAATAAGCAAAAGCTATTTTTCTTCATCACCTACTTAAAAACTAAAATGATTCAATGGAATTAGTTAAATGCGATTAGTCCTTTTTTAAGGGACTAAGTATATAGAGTGAGTTCTGAGCAAATGAGCAAACTCGAGCAAATGAGCAAACTCGAGCAAATGAGCAAAATCAAGCAAATCAGCAAACTCGAGCAAATGAGCAAACTCGAGCAAATGAGCAAACTGGAGCAAATGAGTAAACTCGAGCAAATGAGCGAATTCGAGCAAAAGGAGCTCAAAGGAGCGAAATTGAGCGAAAAAGCGCCATATGTTGAGGCAGCAAAAATTTAGGACGGCTCGACAATAAGTCCGCTCAAAAAAAGAAAGTATTATAGAGATGACCTTACAAGGCCCTTTAGTCAAAACTGCCTTCCAGCGCGCATTTGGTTTAAGCGCTATATAAGCATAAAGATCAGGTATATCATATATGGGAAGAATCACTGTAAATGGAAAACCGGGTAACTCAGTGGACACTGCGAGTCCGCACTCGACACAGCATCGGAATTCCAATTTTTTAACAATCATCTTTGTTGATCATTTTTCTATTATCCGACATATCGGATTTTGAGATTTACATTCGACAATGGCCTTTTGTCTGTATGTAAAAGGCCTTTTGTGGCCGCCGGGGCTCGCTACAGCTCCTTTTGTGCCCGCCAAGAACTGTTAATCACTCACTGCTGATTTAATTTCATGTTCTCGTGAGTAATGAAGAGTCCACCGTTGATGCTAAGTGCTGTG
The DNA here is from genome assembly GCA_033557875.1 of Quadriops clusia. Classification (NCBI taxonomy): domain Eukaryota; kingdom Metazoa; phylum Arthropoda; class Insecta; order Coleoptera; family Hydrophilidae; genus Quadriops; species Quadriops clusia. The sequence goes on along the minus strand of JAWQRP010000201.1, from coordinate 21,363 downwards.
GACGACCTATAACACTGATTGTATAGCACTGGGCTACAAGTTGAAAACTGAGCAAATAACGGAAATAAACCCAATTCTATAGTACTATAGTTAATTAAGTACTTAATTATGTTGTAGATAGTTATGTTGTAGATAATTATGTTGTAGATAGTTATGTTGTAGATAATTATGTTGTAGATAGTTATATTGTAGATAATTATGTTGTAAATTCAAATATGTTCCGTATATCTGGTTGCCTATGTCAATGTAATTCTTTTTTGTTAGTCAGTACCATCAAGATTCGTACTAGTGCTTTCGTTGACTTTCAAGTCATTAATTACCTTTTGGTAACAACACAATAACAGCAGGTGAGTTAATTAACAAATTAATGGCGAACCCAGAAGAGCAGAAGAGCAAAGAGTCGTCCTGTCTAGAGGGAATGGGGTGGAAGGGGGGGAGAGCACGAGCCGTTTGTTTATTTCTGTCGGCACCTATCAGTCGACAATGGCAGTTGCTACTGCTGCATAAGAGCGTGCTAAGTGGCCAGAGGGTGGTATAATGATGATGTGTGTCAGGGCGGCAGTTGGCAACGAAGCCAGACACCCTAAAATAGCACAACACATTACAGCGGCAATACCAAACAGTCTGCGATCTCTGCGCACGCCTGTCCGCTTTTATTTACAGATCTTCTGATTCACATGTGTATGTTGCCGTGTGCGCGGCCTGCTCCTGCTCTTGCTGCTGCTGGTGATGATGTTTGCTTCTGTCTTGGCACCGATTACGACTTACTACTTACTAGAAGCAGACTCTGCTCTAGAGAGCCAGCGCGATGTTAGAGATGGCCATGATGAAGTTGGGGAGAGCATCGAGATGGCTTGTGGGGTCTTTGGAGGGTTTGTTGGGGGTTTGAGGAAGATTGATGGTGGACAACTTTCTATCTGATGGTGGAAACCTTTCTATCTGAAGATGAAAACCTTTCTATTTGAAGATGGAAACTTTTCTATCTGAAGATGGAAACTTTTCTATCTGAAGATGGAAACCATTCGTTGTAAAGACGAAAACCAGAAGATTAGTTAAACCAGAAGGTTTGTCAAACCAGAAGGTTAGTTAAACCAGAAGGTTAGTTAAACCAGTAGGTTTGTTAAACCAGAAGGTATGTTAAACCAGAAGGTTAGTTAAACCAGAAGGTTTGTTAAACCACAAGGTATATTGTTAAACCAGAAGATTAGTTAAACCAGAAGGTTTGTTAAACCAGAAGGTTTGTTAAACCACAAGGTATATTGTTAAACCAGAAGATTAGTTAAACCAGAAGGTTTGTTAAACCAGAAGGTTTGTTAAACCACAAGGTATATTGTTAAACCAGAAGATTAGTTAAACCAGAAGATTAGTTAAACCAGAAGGTTTGTTAAACCAGAAGGTTGTCAAACGACAAACTAGAAGCTTTATTAAACCAGAAGCTTCATTAAATCAGAAGTCTGAAGTGTAATACGCACTGGAAACAGAGCCAAAAACAATGAGCGTGTTCGCAAGAAGCATTGATGCGCACAAAACCCCAGGCAGACATCATACATGTCAACAGTTGCCATCAAACCGTCCAAATCGCCGCCAGCCGCGATGCAGCGCGCTTATTTGTTTACGTGTGGGCGGATTTGTTATTTTTTAATCGAACGCTGCACTTCTGGGCCACTGCGACGCAGATAACTCCCATTGACATTTTTTTTTCAAGAGACTGAGATGCAGACGGTTCCAGGACGAGATACGCGACTGCTTGATTTGCACTTATTAATAATTATTGCGATAGAGGACTGGAGGTTTCTATAGGTAGAGGTTAACGTTTTATTTGTTGATGTTTTATTTTTTGTTGTTTTATTTGGTAGCGTTTTTGGTTAAGGTTTTTCGTTAAGGTTTTTCGTTAAGGTTTTTCGTGAAGGTTTTTGGTTAAGCTTTTTCGTTAAGGTTTTTCGTTACGGTTTTTGGTTAAGGTTTTTGGTTTACGTTTTTGGTTAACATGATTGGCTAATCTTTTTCATTGGCGTGTTTGGTTAACGCTATTGATTAACATTTTTGGTTAACGTTTTTGGTTAACGTTTTTGGTTAAAGTTTTTGGTTAAAGTTTTGCTTAACGTTTCTAGTTAACGTTTTTGGTTAACGTTTTAGGTTAACGTTTTTGGTTAACGTTTTCGGTTAAAGTTTTTGGTTACCCTTTTTGGTTAACGTTTTTGGTTAATGTTTTTGATTAACGTTTGTGGTTAACGTTTGTGGTTAACGTTTTGTTCGATAACGTTTTAATTGATAACGTTCTATTTCTTAACGTGTTGTTTCCGAACGTAGTATTGGCTATTCAATAATAGTTTTACTCTATTGTCAAGTGAATTGTACGCATTTGCACACCAACACCTTTCTGCAAAAATAATTGTTCTTTTTGATCTAGGTATGTATCTCTTTATGTATAGGTAAACACATAGAGGTATATACATATAGGTAAATACATATAGGTAAATACATATAGGTAAATACGTATAGGTAAATACATATAGGTAAATACATATAGGTAAATACATATAGGTAAATACATATAGGTAAATTCATATAGGCAAATACATATAGGTAAATACATATAGACAAATACATATAGGTAAATACATACATCTTATGCAAATACCCCAGAAACACACTTCAGTAATAACTCGACGGCTCAAAAGAAGCGAAAAATGAGAACGAAAACCACACAAAAGTATAAATGATTTAAGGCCGGATTGGCTCGGATTTGGCCGATTGTGTTCAGCATTCTGCGGCTTCGCGGAGCTTCTGGAGCCTTGGTGGTCCAGGCGGATGAATGGCTCTATCCGAGAGAGTGACAGTTCGACGGGGCGATTGTGTGTCGTAATTAGACGGGCTGGAAGTGTAATACGCGCCGCACATCTAGGATAATGATCCCAATTATCGGATTTGCACATAATGTGTCACACACCGTTGGACTCGCCTGGGTTGGGCGACAAGGACGTGGTCTACCGACCTATGCTCACCATCATCGCAGTTGGCCGAAGGTATCGGCACTGCGCCGCAAAGGGGAATCGTCGCTTTGGGCCCATTCCGCATCACTCGTCATCTACCATTAGTGACGACAACTCTTTGGCTCTTTAGTTCTTATGATTATGATTATGTAGTTGGTTGCGCGAGATTCCTTCTTTCTGCGCAAAATTGCTCCTGTTGTTTGCGCAACCTAATGTTGTTTGCCCAAAATTCCTCCTGTTGTTTGCCCAAAATTCCTCCTGTTGTTTGCCCAAAATTTCTCCTGTTGTTTGCCCAAAATTCCTCCTGTTGTTTGCCCAAAATTCCTCCTGTTGTTTGCCCAAAATTTCTCCTGTTGTTTGCCCAAAATTCCTCCTGTTGTTTGCCCAAAATTCTTCCTGTTGTTTGTCCAAAATTCCTCCTGTTGTTTGCCCAAATTTCCTCCTCTTGTATGCCCAAAATTCCTCCTGTTGTTTGCCCAAAATTCCTCCTGTTGTTTGCCCAAAATTCCTCCTCTTGTATACCCAAAACTCCTCCTTTTGTTTGCCCAAAATTCCTCCTGTTGTTTGCACACTTTTTCCTGTTTCAACAAAATTTCTTTTTTCAAGAAGGTAATTCCATTTCTTTTCCAAAAAGTCATACTGTTCAATTCACAAAGTTTGCTCAAAATCGTCGTGTGCTTTTATATTCGAATTTTGCATTAGTAGGTACTAGGTTGTCTGTGGTACTAGTATTAGTATGTACTAGTATGTATATGTATAAATATATATGGATGTAAATCCAATCAAGAAACTACTTGTATTGCTGGAGACATATTTGAAATGGCGCATGCGCATAAACTGCAAGTTACGATCGCGTAAAATGTTAATATTGCAATAAGTGGTTGAAATTAGGAATCCAATTATGAGAAAAATGTTGTAGTGGCATTATAGAAATCAAGGAAATAAACAATAGAAGAAGTAAATAATGAAATAAAAAAGTAATAAATGTAGAATAAAATAAATGAAGAACAAAATTTAAAAAAAAGACGATATAAATGACGTATAAAATATATATATAAAAAAAACCCAAATAATGAAGATTTAAAAAATTTGAAAAATGAAAAAAAAAAAAATGAAGTATATAAACAAGAAAATAAATAAACAAGAAAACAAATAAACAAGAAAACAAATAAACAAGAAAACAAATAAACAAGAAAACAAATGAACAAAGAAACAAATGAAGAAAGAAACAAGTAAACAAATAAATAAGAAAACAAATGAACAAGAAAACAAATAAACAAGCTTACAAATAAACAAGGAAACAAATAAACAAGGAAACAAATAAACAATGAAACAAATAAACAAGAAAACAAATAAACAAGGAAACAAATAAACAAGGAAACAAATAAACAAGGAAACAAATAAACAAGTAAACAAATAAATAAGAAAACAAATGAACAAGAAAACAAATGAACAAGAAAACAAATAAACAAGCATACAAATAAACAAGGAAACAAATAAACAAGGAAACAAATAAACAAGGAAACAAATAAACAAGCATACAAATAAACAAGGAAACAAATAAACAAGGAAACAAATAAACAAGGAAACAAATAAACAAGGAAACAAATAAACAAGGAAACAAATAAACAAGAAAACAAATAAACAAGGAAACAAATAAACAAGGAAACAAATAAACAAGGAAATAAATAAACAAGGAAAGAAATAAACAAGGAAACAAATAAACAAGGAAACAATTAAACAAGGAAACAAATAAACAAGGAAACAAATAAACAAGGAAACAAATAAACAAGGAAACAAATAAACAAGGAAACAAGAACACAAGTAAACAAAGCAATAATAAGTAAACAAAGGGATAACCATATGGCATAAACCAACGAAATAAATAATTAAACAATAAATGCCCGACGAAATAAATAAATAACTAATTACTTATTAATGGACACGGCGCAACGGTTTGAGGCGACACGAGGCGAATGGCGAGGCGAATGGCGAGGCGAATAGCGAGGCAAATCGCGAGGCGAAATCAAGCAGCATTAATTAAAGAGGCCTTAAACACCCCAACAGCTTTATTAATTGCATAAACGAGCAGCAGGCTGACTGTGATGTATAAATATTAATTGTGACCTGTCTGCGTATAATGCAATTTAATTTAATTAAATGCAAAAAAAAGTGCCCCTCGGCTTGCAAACACGCGGCACACTCGCACACAACATTTGCAACTTTCTGCTAGAGTGGTCGAGCGGACCCGCCTGCCGGTTTCGTCCTGGATCTGTGGATTCCGAATAATCGCGCTGTCACGGCTGCATCCTGATCGATTTCGCATATGAGGGGTCATGGGAATTTGTGCTGTTATTTGCTAAGTTTTTACTTATTGTTAGATGCTAATCTTTACCCAAGATGAAGATATATATATATAGAAAACAGACCGTATATATATATATATATAATATTTATAATATATATAATATAACGATATTAGTCTCACTAAAACAAATACTCTAAAATAAGGACTTCATCTCGTTCATTCATTCATTTTCATTTTAGAGTCTTTATTTTTTTTATTATTTAATTATAAAAACAATCTAGGAATCTTGTTAAATCTATTATTCTATTGCGTACAATTTTTGTTAAAATTTGCATAATCTTCTTCATCCAATTAGAAAATAATAATAATAATAAACTAACAATTAATTAAGAAAACTGCATAAATTACCGATTAGTTAGGTACATGAATTAATCAATAATATGAATTAATTAATAATATGAATAAATTAATAATATATGAAATAATGAATATGATAAATTAATTAATAATATACGAAATAATGAATATGATAAATTAATTAATAATATACGAAATAATGAATATGATAAATTAATTTATAATATGAAATAATGAATAATATGAAAGAATGAATAACATAAATTAATTACGAAATATTTAATAATATAATTTAATAAGAAATAATTAATAAATCAATGAATTAACCAAACTAAGGCCCGAATAAGTTCCTAATTGCTTCATTAAGCAAAGCAGGAGTCCTCGTGCGCGAACCTACAAGAATACTTTTCATTCCGAAGAGGGCTCTTATTGAATTAAGTGCTCAAGTGGCAAATTATAACGTATTACAGCAACGCAACCTGCTGCATAATCGCTTATGCAAAACGGCACTTACTTATGTTAAACAGGAGCGATCGCGGTTTACTACGGTATTTACCAGATGCACATACAGAGGCACATATAGAAACTTCATAGGAGCACATATAGAAGCTTAATAGGAGCACATATAGAAGCTTAATAGGAGCACATATAGAAGCTTCATACGAGCAGATAGAGAAGCCTAATAGGAGCTTAATACGCGCACAGATAGAATCTTAATACGAGCACATATAGAAGCTTAATTGGAGCACATATAGAAGCTTAATAGGAGCACATATAGAAGCTTCATACGAGCACATAGAGAAGCCTAATAGGAGCTTAATACGAGCACAGATAGAATCTTAATACGAGCACATATAGAAGCTTAATTGGAGCACATATGAAGCTTAATATGAGCACATATAGAAGCTTAATACGAGCAAATAGAATAAAATGAGAAATGCGAAATTAAAAATTGGAGTGCTCCGAGAATTTTCAATTCTACCGCGCGCCTCCGCCAATTGTGCGGGTATAGGGAACGCCTCGTGGAAACCTTGGCATCAAATTACCAAGGGCGAAAAATCGGCTCTCATTGTGAGACACGAAAATAACGACTTAAAAAATTGGCTGTTGTTTGTTTACTTTGGCGCCACCCGGCTGTTGTCTGGTGGTATTGCTCTAAATTTCTTTGCAGGAGCACTTCTGTTGTTAACATTCTCTTGTAATAATTATTTTAGCTACGTACAATTAATTGTGATGCTATACCTAAGTAACAATTTTAAACATACACATTTACTTATGTATAGTGATGAGGAAACTACCTTACTATACCAGTAGGTAATTTTATACTTGTGACGAGAAAAATACCAATGTAATTTTACTTTGATATAAGTGTACTTTACGGATGCTGGCATATATTTGCCTTAACTTGTTTGCGCATAACTCAAGTTTACATTAATTAAAGCACCTACAGGCTTATGTGTACGTATGAAATAGGCGCTAACTTAGCCTCGTCCAAATTTAACATTGTCCAAACCACCATCGCCGCCGCACTCGATAATGCAACTCGGCTTAATTTTAGACAATCTCCTATACACATTATTTAAGCTGTAAACACGAGCTAGAGCTGTCACAACCCGATTTTGTGCTCGCTAAATTATTATTAATTTGGGGTCGCGGGAGGCTGCGCAATCTAAATGCGGCACCTGATCCTAGACGGTAGCACGGGCTAAGCGCTAAGTAAACTCTTCGCACTTCTTGATTATATCCTGCGTTAACCCAGAGTTTGTTTATGTTAGCGGTTATCAAAATATTTAACGCTTTACTTTGTATCGAAGTCGGCCGCGCGAAACCTTTGATAAATTCGCCTTGTGTACACTGCCTGGCTGGTGTACACAACCAGACCGTGCACTAGCAGACTATGCACCACCAAATTGTGTATGAGCAGATTAAATACAACCAAATCGTATATGACCAGACTACACATAATCAAATCATATATGACCAGACTACACGTAACCAAATCGTATATGACCAGACTACACATAATCAAATCATATATGACCAGACTACACGTAACCAAATCATATATGACCAGACTACACATAACCACATCATATACAGTTTGTCCCAGTGAAGTCTGGACGGTTTAGGTCTATAATCAAAAAACAGAGTGAAAGAAATGTGCGGGCTAGTAAATCAATGTCTGACAGGGCACTCTTTTATTGGGACGGAATGCCATCATAAATCTTGTTTTGAGCGATTCACTTTTTTTACACGAATATCGCCTTTAAGAAAAACTGGATCGTCCGGACCGAGATGGGACATCCTGTATGACCAGACTATACATAACTATTGATGCATTAACGCGAATTATACGTATAGTTAGTTAAAGGATTAAACAGGTGCACTTTTAAATTGTTTCAAAATTAAAACTACATTATCAGTATTTAAAGTACATATAAAAATAATTTATAAGAGAAGAGCAAGTGGTTGATCGACAATAAATAATAAATTTGTTTAAATTGAATGCAAAATGAGTAAATTGAATGAAAAATGAATAAATTGAATGCAAAATGAGTAAATTGAATGAAAAATGAATAAATTGAATGCAAAATGAGTAAATTGAATGAGAAATGAAAAAATTGAATGAAAAATGAATAAATTGAATGAAAAATGAATAAATTGAATGCAAAATGAGTAAATTGAATGAGAAATGAATAAATTGAATGAAAAATGAATAAATTGAATGAAAAATGAGTAAATTGAATGAAAAATGAATAAATTGAATGCAAAATGACGAAATTGAATAAAAATGAAAAAATTGAATGAAAAATGAATAAATTGAATGTAAAATGAATAAATTGAATGAAAAATGAATAAATTGATTGCACAATGAATAAATTGAGACGCCTCTCGTCGAAATAGGAAGAAGCCACGTGTCGAGAGCTCTCTCACAGGAAGGCAGATCAGGCGGGCTGTCCAATTACGGAGGTAACACCTCGGGAAGGGAAGTGACTGCGAAAAAAAGTTTCGCAAAGCCGCAGCACCGTTGCGAATAATGCGCTTTAAAGACGGAAAACAATACGGCCGGCGTCCAAACTTTTTCATTATTTTTTTAGCAATTATGCTTAAAAACCATACATCCTGTCTCTTGTGCCGGCCGCGCTCTCGCATGCACTGACTGCTTTGTTTTGAAAAATTGTTATAATTGATGCGCTCCGCGGGCCCGCCGCTGCCCCGCCATTGACATGCGTTTGTCATGCTCGCGCTCTAATACATTTTGCATAACACACCTACATGATGCCCGAGTTCATGTTCAAGATTGGCATTTGAAATATTTATGTAGATACTCCGGATTCTACGGCCATTGTGCCCGCTCTAATGTGCGAGCCACGAGGTATGTAGCGCGAATCTAACGTCTAACGAATGTGCAACAAGAAGAGTTTTGAGAATCATATTTTTAAGAACAACATTTTTAAGAACATCATTTTTAAGAACAACATTTTTTTAAGAACGTATTTTTTAAGAACGTATTTTTTAAGAACAACATTTTTTAAGGACGTCATTTTTTAAGAACGTCATTTTTCACAACAACATTTTTAAGAACGAAATTTTTAAGAACAACATTTTTAAGAACGTCATTTTTAAGAACAACATTTTTTTAAGAACGTATTTTTTAAGAACAACATTTTTTAAGGACGTCATTTTTTAAGAACGTCATTTTTCACAACAACATTTTTAAGAACGAAATTTTTAAGAACAACATTTTTTTCTAGACCGTCATCTTGAAGAACAACATTTTTAAGAACGTCATTTTTAAGAACAACATTTTTTTAAGAACGTTATTTTTAAGAACGATATTTTTAAGAACGTCATTTTTAAGAACAACATTTTTTTAAGAACGTTATTTTTAAGAACGATATTTTTAAGAACGTCATTTTTAAGAATAACATTTTTAAGGACGTCATTTTTCAGAACAACATTTTTAAGAACGTTATTTTTAAGAACAACGTTTTCCAAAAACGTCATTTTTAAAAACAACAGTTTTAAGAACGTTATTTTTAAAAACAACATTTTCAAAAAACGTAATTTTCAAAAAACCTAATTTTTAAAAAACAACTTTTTTCAGAACGTTATTTTTAAGAACAACATTTTTAAGAACATATTTTTTAAGAACAACATATTTAAAAACAACATTTTTGAAAATATCATTTTTAAAAACATCATTTTTAAAAACATCATTTTTAAAAACATCAATTTTAAAAACATCATTTTTAAAAACATCAATTTTAAAAACATCATTTTTAAAAACATCATTTTTAAAAACATCATTTTTAAAAACATCATTTTTAAAAACATCATTTTTAAATCAATTATTTTTAAACTAACAGTTTTTCAAAGTTACTCCCAAATTTGCATCTAATTCAATTCGTAAATAAAGTATATACCTACTTAATAAATTCATATCTAATTCAATTCGTACATAAACTACCTATAATAATAATAATAATAACGTATCAAAGCGATATAAAGGAATCCCCTACATACTATTCCACCTGGACTTTGATTAAGCCATCAAAATTTATCTATAGCTCCTCTTATCGTGCAGTTCATTGAATTTGTAATTGTTATTGTTTCTAATAATAAAATGTCATGTAGATTACGTTGGAGCCTTTGCGCTTTCACGAGGATCCTGCCGGCTTAAAATGTCAAGTCCCTTCGGATTGCAGCCTTCGCGAAATATAAAATCCTTGGCGAACTGAAAACCTGATGAACTGAAAACCTGACGAACTGAAAACCTGATAAACTGAAAGACTAACGAACTGAAAGCCTAACGAACTAAAATTCTGACGAACTGAAAGTTTGACGAATTGAAAGCCTAACGAACTGAAATCCTGACAAACTAAAGGTCTTTATGAATTAAAAGCTCAGAAATAAATTAGTGAACTTCAAACGAAAAATGTCGCCCAAACGAAGATAAAACAAATTTTCTACTAACCGTGGTAGCTATTACTAGATATATGTGTCAAGTGTCACGTGTGCGTGTTCAGCACTCATATAATCACACACATTCACACATATTCACGTACATTCACACATATTCACATAAATTCACATACATTCACTCACACATATTCCCACATACTCATACACATACTCATACACATAATCATACACATACTCATACACATACTCATACACATAATCATACACAACCACATACACAAGCACACACATGCATAAATACAAGTGCTTACTCGAAATTAATCTACGAAATCTATCACTCGGTCTCAAGGACTTCATAGAGCATTTTTGTGCAAATCATAATGCCAATCAAGATAGAAGTCAACTCAGGTGTACGTACCTTTCAATTCCCTGACGACTTTGTAGATCTGGTTCTCCTGCGTGTCCCTGCGCTTCTGCATCACCGGAGTCCCGAAAACCGAGTAGCTGTGTCCACCGTCACTATTAAGAAACAAAAAGTACTTCTTGGAAGTCCTTATTTGCGCTTTCACTGGTCTGTGGCTCTCCAGCTCTTGTTCGCAGTTCATGCGCCGCGTGTTGTTGGTGAAGTTGAGCCGGATGGTGGTGTTCACCTTGGGGTTCTCCTTCTCCTTGGTCTTGTAGATTTGCAGGATCTTGAAGGACACTGAGTAGTTCTTCACGCGGTCCACGCTCATGCTCTGCGCCTCCGCCAGGACGACGATGTCCGCCCGGTAGGTCTTCCTCGCGATGTCCTGCTGCTGGCAGCGGTGGTTCTTGCCCTTCCTGTTGTTCTTGTTCCTGGTTCTTGATCCTTGTTCTTGGTCCTGCCTGGGCTTTGTTTCTTGTTTGGCTCTCAGGACTTCCTGTCTGGGCAAACCTTCTTGCCTGGAGAAGCTTTCTTGCCTGGAGAAGCCTTCTTGCCTGGAGAGACTTTCTTGCCTGAAAACAGCTTCTTGCCTGAAACCACCTTCTTGCCTCGAAAGTCCTTCTTGCCTGGAAAGTCCTTCTTGCCTGGATAATCCTGCTTGCCAAGATAATCCTTCTTGCCTAGACAATCCTTCTTGCCTAGATAATCCTTCTTGCCTAGACAATCCTTCTTGCCTAGATAATCCTTCGTGCCTATTACGACCTTCATGCCTGTTGTTGTTCACCTTTTGCCTATTTTTGCGTTCTTGCTTATTTTGGAGTTCTTGTCTATTATGGTGTTCTTGCCTATTTTGGCGAGCTTGTCTCCTTTGGTGTCCTTGTTTATTTTGGTGTTCTTGTCTCCTTTGACGTTCTTGTCTATTTAGTCGTTCTTGTCTATTCAGGCGTTCTTGTCTACTTTGGTGTTCTTGCCTATTTTGTGGTTCTTGTCTACTTTGGTGTTCTTGCCTATTTTGTGGTTCTTGCCTATTTTGGCGTTCTTGCCTATTTTGTGGTTCTTGCCTATTTTGGCGTTCTTGCCTATTTCGGTGTTCTTGTGTACTTTGGTGTTCTTGTCTACTTTGTCGTTCGTACCTATTTTGGTCTTCAAGCCTATCCAAACCTATTTCCCTACTTATAAGATCGTCTAGGTTGTTCCTCAACTCTTGTCTTCCACTGGAAGATTCTTGTTTGGATCTCATAAGACCAAGGATGGTTAATTGTTGCGATCTGGATTCTAAGGAGAACGTTGGCCTAATTTGGTGGCTATATTGCTGTTGATAGTGTCGAGGTTGCCGATTGTGATTACTAGTTTCTTGGTGGTTGTTAGATTGCTTTTCATTGTTAGATTGGTTCTGATCGTTAGATTGGTTCTGATCGTTAGATTGGTTCTGATCGTTAGATTGCCTCTGATTGTTAGATATCCTTTGATCGTTAGATTGCCTCTGATTGTTAGATATCCTTTGATCGTTAGATTGCCTCTGATCGTTAGAATGGTTTTGATCGTTAGATTGCTTTTCATCGTTAAATTGTTGATTATTATTGGACACTTGCTGGAAAGTAGATTCCAGGCGTTGATGGGATTCTTCCTGTTGAAAGTCCCCCTGATCTAAATTCGACCATCTATTGGATTCTTGTTGCCGATTGGATTCCTGATACCTATCGGATTCCTGCCGATCGTTATTAGTTCGCCGATGGTTGATAGTTTGTTGTTGGTTGTCAAGTTGCTGGCTGTTAAGTTGTTGGTTGTAAAGTTGTTGGTTGTAAAGTTGTTGGTTGTAAAGTTGTTGGTTGTAAAGTTGTTGGTTGTAAAGTTGTTGGTTATTAACTTGTTGGTTATCAAGTTGTTCGCTGTTAAGTTGTTGGTTGTTAAGTTGTTGGTTATTAACTTTTTGGATATTAATTCGTTGGTTATTAACTTGTTGGTTACTAACTTGTTGGTCATTAACTTGTTGGTTATTAACTTGTTGGTTATTGACTTGTTGGTTATTAACTTGTTGGTTATTAACTTGTTGGTTATTAACTTGTTGGTCATTAACTTGTTGGTTATTAACTTGTTGGTTATTAACTTGTTGGTCATTAACTTGTTGGATATTAACTTGTTGGTTATTATCTTGTCGGTCATTAACTTGTTGGTTATTAACTTGTTGGTCATTAAGTTGTTGGTTTTTATATTGCTGGTTCCAATATTCCTGCTCGTTAAATTGCTTGTCCTTATTTTCCCGATTGTTATAATCCTGGATGTTATAGTTCTGATCATTATATTGCCGACCATTATATTGCCGACCATTATATTGCCGACCATTATATTGTCGATTATATTGCTGGGTGCTAAGGTGTTCATTCCCATTGTTCTGGTCGTTGTTTTCCGGGTTATCATACGTCCGGACATCATCGTCCTGGCTATCATATATTTGGCTTAACTGTAGCTGATAATTCTGTGGGCTATACTGTTGATGTTGATCCTGCTGGCTAAATTGTTCACTTTGATCCTCTTCACTAAACTGTTGACCTAAATCCTGATGATTAAGCTGTTGACGTCGTTCATATTGACTAAACTGTTGATGTCGCTCCTGTTGGCTAGGTCGCTTTTGCTCGTTGGACTGTTGCTGGTAATTCTGGTGATTCTGGTTTTGATGATTCTGGTTTTGATGACTCTGGTTTTGAAGGCTCTGATTTTGATGACTCTGGTTTTGATGCCTCTGATTTTGATGACTCTGGTTTTGATGACTCTGATTTTGATGACTCTGATTTTGATGACTCTGGTTTTGATGATTCTGTTTCTGATGATTCTGTTTCTCGTAATTCTGTTTCCCGTGATTCTGTTTCTCGTGATTCTGTTTCTCGTGATTCTGTTTCTCGTGATTCTGTTTCTCGTGATTCTGTTTCTCGTGATTCTGTTTCTGCTCTTTCTGCTTCTGGATCAGGTGGACACCCTGGCGATAATCCTGGTGGTAATCCTGGTGGTAATCCTGGTGGTAATCCTGATGGTGATCCTGATGGTGATCCTGATCGTAATCCTGATGGTGATCCTGATGGTGATCCTGATGGTGATCCTGATGGTGTTCCTGATGGTAGCCCCAAGCCGTAGCCTGGGTCCAGGGTTGTGGGTTCGTCGTCAGCGTGGAAAATTCGCCGTTCGTCGAGTCGAAATCGCTTCGTATCCGTCCGGTCTGCTCGCTGTAGCTCGGGTCCCGGTTTCTCAGCTTTCTCGCGTGCCGAATCCTGTGCCTTTCCGTGTCCCTCTTGCGCCGCGAGAGGAAGAGTCTGCTGGTGGGAAAGGTCTCGCCTCTCCCACTGGAACTTAAACTAGTTGAGGTATGAGAATTTGTTTGACTAAGAGCGCCCATCGCCGACCTATCTATGGGGAAACCGGAACAACTTAAAATGGCTAAGACCACTATTAATATAAAACATACACATCTTTCGAACGATATTTTACACATGTCTAATGGAGGGTGAAGGCTAGCGAGAGTCCGTCCCTTTAAGAGGCCCGAGGTGCTCGTTTGGTGCGGTATTTTATTACGTCGGACGCGTCCGGGTGTCGTCTGGTGCTTTCAGAATTCTTCAGGTCCCGAGATTTCCTCATCTTCCCAGGTGCGTTGGCTCTGGCCCGCACGATACTCCGGTATCGCCACACTCGCTTTTCACATCTTAAGTCGCTCCCAGCGAGAAACACATCCTGGTGCACTCAAAAACAAATTAATCCTCTTAAGCCCGAACGTTTTCCCGCGGCTATTGTTTTTCTCTTGCGCTTAATCTCCTCGCCTACTGCTGGATCCAAACGGATGAAACACACTTAACTTTTAAATTAGGTAACCAAAACAATTTGAACCCTACGAAACAACTGTTACGTTATTTTCACTTAAAAGTTTACGTTACGGGTTGTTATGGTTGGTAAAAATAAATTTATCTTTGATGTAGTTTTAAGAGGAATATTGTGTTAAAAAATGATTTCCGAACGCAGTACAGTCGCGATCGTGGAAAACTAGACTAATCGAAATTAGACGGTTCGGCGGCGTGCGTTGATTGACGAATTAATCGACCGATTTGAATAGATCGGGAAAACTACATAACAATAAAAGTAAAGGAGAGATTGAGCGGCGAGGTGCGCGAGTGGCGAGGTTAAGAAACCCGTCGAAAATGAGATAGCCGCACTAGGAAAAACTCGCACTGAAACGGTGGTATCTGCACTTTTGAAAATAGTAACACTTGCGCACACGTTAGTAGGCCGGACGGATGCACACAACACAACAATGCTGTCAAACGGTGTTGCCTATCGTAAAGCTCAGAGAGAACTGCTCCGTCCTACTCCGAGGAGCGCGCCTGGCGGTAGACGCTCCAACTAGCCACTCGGATGATGTGAAGATAGACATTGTTTCAAGTGAAGTCGTCGCGACGGCCGCTCGATTATTTCCCTTTATCCCGCCCGAAATTCGTTTTGTTCCCTGCCCGTACTATTTATTCCCGGCTCTCTAGATCTCCTTCCTCTCCGTCCGCGGCCGCCTCGATTTCTTCGCGCGAGGACGCGAGTACCTGTGATTGAAAACCGGCGGCGACCGGCGCCAGTTGCTCACTTATCAATTAATATTGCTGGTCTTAAACGAAACGCGATAGCTTTATCTCTCGAGTAGTATTGGGTTTCTAATGTGAAATCAAGATGCATGTTTTGACTTGGGATTCGCCACAGGTTTATTTATCAATGCGAGGCGTTCGGCCGCGTCCGGATGCCCATTGAGGAATTGCGAGAATGGTTGGGTATAGAAATTGAAGTTGATAAAATAAGCGGCTTGCCAAAAACAGATACGGTAGGACATCATTTATCCGAACTATAGTCACTTCAATTGCCAATTATTGGGACCATGCCTTGAAAGATTCAATTAATTTTTATGACAAACGAAGTTGAAAGATTCAAGACCTACCGAAGATCTAGGGCTTCAAATAAGACAGTTGAAGAAAAAAGACAGTTAAAGAAAAAAGACAGTTAAAGAAAAAAGACAAAGGAAAAAGACGGTTAAAGAAAAAAGACAGTTAAAGGAATGAAGACGTACCAAAATTTTACTTTTCTTGATTCAGTAGTGTCATTATCTTTATCTCAAATATATTTATTCAGTTAAAATATTTATTCAGTTACAAATTTTTGATTTAAGTCTAAAAATTCATGAATTTGCGCTTTCTTTCATCAAGATTAGCGTTCTCTGAGTGTCTATAATAATTTTCCATCTTTACTTTGAATGTTTAAATTTCCGAAAACGGGAAGAATGCTTGCCCAAAATTTCGTTGTAAATATAATAACAATAAAAAATACAATGATAAAAAAAAAGAATAATTAAAAGAAAAACAATAATAAAAAAACTAATATTTTCAAAAAAACTAACTAAATGGAAAATAAAATCTGTTTAATTGCCGAAGATTTCATAATTTTGAAAACCCAGAAATTTTGTCGATTACAAATTAAATAATAGTAAGTGTACTCATGAAAGACCGGATACTTTTTGAACATCCCTCGTATAATATCATATAATACAGTTCTGCGTGAACGGAGTCAATGTAATCACGACGTCTATGATTTTAAGTCACGATATTCTGGTCTATCATTTCTACATCATGATATTCTACATAACTTACCGATTTGTCGATAAAATAAGACTAGATCCACCAAACATTTAAACAAACAACCATGGAATTATAGGGTTTAATTCGATTTAATCAGAACTATAAAAAACAATGGAACGTAGACATAGAGCAATGAGCGAAATGCTCAAATTTAATCTAGTGATTTCAGAATGAAAATTAAGTTTACGTAAGAATTATCAGTGGAAAATTTTCTTTAATATTTTTTTAATATACTATTAATATTATATTATTATTATTATATTATTGATACATACCTATCGTACCTATATAAAGTAATACATACATTTTGTTAAGCGAAATATGTCGCTAATAGCTCTATTGTACAACTAGGTATGAATTAAATTTCCTGGGATCATACTCGCATAGGTTAGTATTACACATCAGTGAATGATTAGTGGAGTCTCGATTAACGCACGACCGTACACTTACGCAAATACGCTCAAATTATTGTTTGAGTTTCCACATCATCGCATTTTTATTGTAAACAAACGCCAGAGCCCTCCTACTTGCGACCGTTTAGCAGAGAGCTGTAGGTTGGATCACATGCTGGTCCAGAAGGCCCAGAAGTCAACATTACTCATCCATATATCATATGACCATTATGATGACCGAAAGCCATTCTAGTCGACTTATTTTTATCTGACTTGTTGCAAGGCGAGGAAGCTAACATCTTCTCAAAATTGAATCGCAAACAGAATACTGAAGTACATATAAACACATAACATATATATATAACCACATAACATATATATATAACATAATATATATGTGATATAACTGTCTTAATATTTCCATTATGTAGTAGTTTTGACGGCGCGCCTCCGCCAATTGTGCCAAATGCGTAAACCCAAATCGAAGCCAAAATCAATCGCGAAGCGTTTCCTCGACGTCCATAATCGCAATTTAGCGAATTTCACGAGCGGTCGTTTCACACTCCACCTTGTACTTGGCGACTTTTGATGTGGAAGATGCTCGGCCAACTCTTTAATTCGGAATATACGATTATAGTTTTGGCACAGTTACAGGATTCGTAAAGAGAAATTAATTCTGGATTAGTTCGGAGTAATATAGGCCGGAAGCAGCGACATTAAAACGGAAATTATCGCGTCGCTCGCCGACACCATACGGTCCCGGGCGGCGGTGACTTGCCATTTTATGGTCTGCACTCGTTCACCTTCTTTTGTCGGGAAAGGGTGAACAATTGACCTATTCTTCTTCCATGTTTACTTTGATGCGCTGCCTCGGGTCACGCTCACGCGCCCGTTGCGCCTGTTGCACATCCATGGGCACTTGCAACCTTATTTACAAAAAATTACAATTTACTAAAAGAACTACAGAAAATTAAAATTTACTAAACGAACTACAAAATATTACAATTTACTAAAAGAACTACAAAAAGTTATAATTTACTTAAAGAACTACAAAAAATTACAATTTACTAACCGAACGACAAAAGATTACAATTTACTAAACGGACTACAAAAAATTACAATTTACTAAACGAACGACAAAATATTACAATTTACTAAACGAGCAAGAAAAAATTACAATTTACTAAACGAACTACAAAATATTACAATTTACTTAAAGAACTACAAAATATTACAATTTACTTAAAGAACTACAAAAAATTACAATTTACTAACCGAACGACAAAAGATTACAATTTACTAAACGGATTACAAAAAATTGCAATTTACTAAACGAACGACAAAATATTACAATTTACTAAATGAGCAAGAAAAAATTACAATTTACTAAACGAGCAAGAAAAAATTACAATTTATTAAACGTACTACAATATATTACAATTTACTAAACGAACGACAAAAAAATACAATTTACTAAACGAACTACAAAATATTACAATTGACTAAACGAACTACAAAATATATTGCAATTTATGAAAAGAACTACAAAAAGTTACAATTTACTAAATTAACGACAAAAATTACAATTTACTAATCGAACGACAAAATATTACAATTTACTAAAAGAACTACAAAACATTACAATTTACTAAAGGAACTACAAAATATTACAATTTACTAAACGAACTACAAAAAAATACAATACACTAAACGAAGTACAAAAAATTACAATGTCTAAATTAACGACAAAAATTGCAATTTACTGAATGAACGACAAAATATTACAATTTACTAAATGAGCAAGGAAAAATTACAATTTACTAGATGATAGAAAACAAAATTATAATTTACTGAACGAAATATGAAATCTATAAAACGGGAGAAAAGCAATAAATATGTGCCTGAGTACAAGAAAAGAAAGAAAGCCAAGATAGAAAGAAAACGAAGAAAAACAGAAAGCTAAAGAAAGCAAGAAAGTTAAAGAAAGCAAGAAAGCTAAAGAAACCAAGAAAGCTAAAGAAAGCAATAAAGCTAAAGAAAGCAAGAAACCAAACAAAACAAGAAATCAAAGAAAGCAAGAAACCAAAGAAAGCAATAAAGCTAAAGAAAACAAGAAACCAAAGAAACCAAGAAACCAAAGAAAGCAAGAAACCAAAGAAAGCAAGAAACCGAAGAAAGCAAGAAACCGAAGAAAACAAGAAACCGAAGAAAGCAAGAAACCAAAGAAAGCAAGAAACCAAAGAAAGCAAGAAACCAAAGAAAGCAAGAAACCAAAGAAAGCATGGAACTAAAGAAAGCAAGAAACCAAAGAAAGCAAGAAACCAAAGAAAGCAAGAAACCAAAGGAAGCAAGAAACCAAAGAAAGCAAGAAACCAAAGAAAGCAAGAAACCAAAGAAAGCAAGAAACCAAAGAAAGCAAGAAACCAAAGAAAGCAAGAAACCAAAGAAAGCAAGAAACCAAAGAAAGAATGAAACCAAAGAAAGCAAGAATCCAAAGAAAGCAACAAACCAAAGAAAGCAAGAAACCAAAGAAACTGTGGCGCCACGGCACAAGTTGCAACTACTCAAACAAGTGCGTATTCCGTGAACACCATGATTTTGCAAAAATGGAAAACTACAGATGTTTAATCTTCTCTGTCTTATTCCGCACTTTTTCTCATTCAAACCTCCGCTGTAACAACAAATACGAACCGCTTTTAAATAAAACGATCCCAAGCAAAATAATCAAGCATATAATAGATAATTTATAGTGAAATTGTCTTAAATGTCAAACTGGTCTGTTTGTTTTCCCTCCTAAGATCGCATACACAACCGATCTGGATTGTAATACGCAAATGGTAGCCTTTTACAACAGCTTCTTGGTAATTCCGGACTTCAAACAAACGCGTAGGTAGATTTATGGAGAGCGTACACGCTGCCTATCAATAAGCGGTTAACGAATTTTGAGTTAATCGCCCGAAAGAAATTGGACCTGGGAAACCCCTTTGCCCCTTTTGCGATTTTCCCGTATTATTAGTATACTAACTGACTAACGCTATAGCGTGAAGTGAGAATTTTCTTGGTACCGCGGAATATATGATTTTCCGTGGGCGGTTTGTATGAATAATAATTTTCTGGAAAATTGGTTTTTGGAGTTTGTGGACGCGTGGACATTTCGTTTATTTGTTAGATTCAGTATGTATTGTTTTGTGTATAATTTTCCTTTGCTATTTGGGATTTTCATTTAACATTTTCATTATATTTACTCTTTAGAATTTAATAATTATTACTATTAATAATTTAATAATTATTACTTACTATTAATAATTTAATAATTATTACTTACTATTAATAATTTAATAATTATTACTTACTATTAATAATTTAATAATTATTATTAAAAATTTAGTGTTTTTATAAATTTGATTGTTATAAGTTTTGTTTTGTATTTATTATTTTATTATTATTATTATATCATTATGTCTCTTATAACTCAATGAAAATTGTATTAACAACAAATTGTGTTTCGCACTATTATTAGGTATTTCTAGTAGTAATAGGTATGTATGAACCTTGTGATAGTGTTCTGAGAATTACACACATATTTAATTTCCTATAGATAGTACCTACATTCTACACTAGTACTCATAAAGTTTCTGTTTTGTTTGCGTTGTCCTGAAAGGAGGTTAAACACCGATTCACTGATTGAATAACGCAGAGATAGCGTATCGAAAAGATGGGAAAAATCGGGCTCTTGCCCGTTATCTCCAAGTTAATCTGTTTCAATATTTATTCACTGCAAATTTTAGTGTTAAAAAGTGGTAATCAGCCCGCGCGCTATGCGCAGACTACCTCAATGGCGTGTGCTGTAATGTAGGCTGAAAAAATTGCGTTATCCTAATCGTGGAACATTAAATTGTTGCGCAAGTGGTGCACCAAATTGTTGGGAAAAGTTGTGAGATAGAATTGCTAAACAAACAGTTTCAAGCGTTTGACAAAATTGGTATGTTGTTGAACAAGTGTTGTGGAACACCTGTGAAATTATTGAACAACTTTATAGGATTAGGGAATAAATTCGCAAAATAATTAAACAACTTTATAGTAAAGACGTACCAAACATCTAGGGCTTTCCCTTCTCAAGATACTCGATGAATATTACACCACGCACATCCCAAAATACCGAGGCCATAACCTTTCCAGCCGATTGTTGTGCTTTCGGGTGCTTTGGACGAGGTTCACCAGTTGATCTCCACTCAGATGACGATTGTTTTGATTCCGGAGTGAAGTGATGGATCCATGTTTCATCCATTGTCACATAACGACGCAAAAATTCCGGTTTGTTACGTTG
>JAWQRP010000200.1:0-36172 GCA_033557875.1 Quadriops clusia | reverse complement strand
GAACATTTACCTTATATGGACGCATCTTCAGGTTTTTCCTAAGGACTTTCCACGTGGTGGTATAAGGTACTCCAGTGTGAGCACTAATCTTTTTAATAGAAGTGCGAGGATTTTCCTCCACCACCTCTCGAATCTCCTGAACGACGTCTTCTAATATAGAAGGTCTACCTGATCTTGGTCTTGTATTAACAGAACCATATTCCTCATATTTGTGGATCGTCCTTCGAATGTGCTGTCGTAGAGAGGGTTGATCAACGTCATGATTGGGAAATGTTACAAAGAAGTGGGCTTCACATTGTTCAATTGAATAAAGTTCTTCCCCATTTTGTATGTGTTTTGTCCCGTAATATGTCTTCACGATGAAAACATTCTCTTCCACTGAGTAAACCATTTCTATATTAAAAAAAAGAATTCATTAAACATGCGCTTCAGGTTATAATTATAGAGTGAATACCGCATAATCGGACGAAAGTTGAAAAAATATAAAATGTATGTACTTACTAATGCAAATAATATAGGTAAATCAATTAAATTTTCTCACAAACGTGAGTAGCACCACAGACGACGCGAGACATTTAGGTTAGAAACGACACGTGTCCGACAGAACAACAAACATCCGAACAGATGATATCCAATGAAATAGTAGTTTTTTGCGGGACATTTGAATATACGACCAAGTGGTCGCCGAACATTTTCGAGGAGAATTTCACAACCGAACTATAGTTCGGATCATAATTTATAAAGCGGCACAGCTTCTAAATTCCAATTTTTTATGTTACAAGACTTTATGATAACACTGTATGTATTTAACAACGACGTATTTAAAGACCAACTTCACGCAGGTAAGCACGTTCACGTTTTCTGTGACATTCACACAACTTCGTTGCACTCACTAAACAAGGATTTTTGTAATAGATACGAAAGTACGATTCCATATTTGAACTAAAATTAATTTATAGTTTATATAATAAATTGTATTATAATGGCACAGGGAAAACTTAAAGTTAAAAGCAAATTGCCTAATTCTGTTAAAAATAAAAAAGGCAATAATAAAGGGAATCCTGTAACGAAAAGATCAAGTAAGTTTTTAGGTTAGATTGTGACTGTTATGAGCAGTTTTCTGCATAGAACCCATTATCAATTGAAACGTAAAACACGAAACTGTTTCTATGATGCATGAATTGTATGTAGTTGTAACGACTCACTGAGCGACAAACATATGACAGGGTTTGGTTACTAGTAGTAGTTAGTAGACAGACGGATGACGGACTGAGGTACATTGGTCCACATTTGGGTATGCCGTACTTTCATATGAACACCTAATCCAGTTTCGTACAATTTATGTATATGTCATTGTTTTAGTCCTAGAAATGGTGCGGCAGAAACAATGAAATATATTTGATCGTCAATTATTCGACCCCTTTGGAAGTTTTTCATTCCGATTTTTAATAATTTGTCAATTTAGGTTGGGAAATTAAGTTACCAGTACACTTGATTTCCTAAGCGTCTGCTGAACATGAAACGTTGGACAGTAAAAGAGTGTATTTGTACAGTAGAATGGTATATTCGAACTCATTCTATATCATCTTCATCTCAGCAAGCATTTCAACAAAATCATGTGATGCTCTTTCTTATTTCACTCTCCGTCGGTTGATGAAACAATAGCATGAACAAGGCAATGTAAAAGGCAAATTACCCCCAGGTTGACAAAGTTCGGTATGGACACCGAAAAAATAGCTAGAGTGCCGTTGGTCTCTTCGTACCCCAGACCACACGGTCCCTGATCATTTTCTTTGAAGTACCCGAAGGAGAAAGTTTAGGTTCAAAGACCAGTAAACTTGGAGCAACTGTACGAACGCATCCGAATAGAAATTAACAAGGTTCAATCAGAAGCACTAAAGGAAAGTAAGGGACAGTTTTCGTCACTGCGTACAGCGGTGCGCTGAAAGTGTTGGTACTTACTTCAAAAGTTGCTTTTTTGAAACAATTATGGAAGTTTATTAAATTCCAAGAACCATATAAAAACAAAAAAGGAAATGTGACAATAATTTTAGTAGTTGCCGAAGGTTTAATTTATTTTGAAATTGAAATATATTTATTGTTTCTGCCGCTCCCTGTGGATCTTATTGTTAGCAAATTGTGTCCATCGTTAGTAAAAACTGTCGATGGTTCCACATTGTGAATACTAAGGCGGGCAACGTAGAAACTTAGGAAGCTAGTCGACCTATTTTTGCATTCACAGTCTTCTAGGTGGCTGTGCTTCACTCCACATGTAATCATAGCGCATATAAATGTACAGAAGAATAGTGATGAAATACATTTTACAGAAAATGAAGATTTTAATTGTTTTATATCTTCATCATTATCTTCTCTCGAACTTTTTAATTATTTTGGTTTACTTTTTAGATCGGCCTATTCAACCAAAAAAGGCAAAATTAGGAGAAGCCAATAAACTCAAGAAGGTGATATCAAAAACTGTGAATAAAGCAGTTGAAGATGAAATTCGTGGTAGAGCTTTGGGAGAGAAACCTAATTTATCAAAGGTTCAAAAAGCTGTAGCTGAACATAGTAAATCCAAAAAGTGAATACTTTCTTAAAGTGGACTACCTTATAGGAAATTTTCTTTAAGAATAAAATTATTTTTAACTTCGTTTGGGAACAATTAATTAACTTTAAAAGACAATGTTGCCTGTGTAAGTAACTGTACAGTTTAAATATTATAAAATAAAAATGTTCAAATTGGTGCATTTTATTATATTGACTAATTAAACCAAACTCACTTAGTATTCTTGATGACAAAATTTTTAACTCATTATAAGATAATATATTTTTTAGTACTGTTTAATATGAACATCCATTCAAAGTTTTCTACATTTAATAATGGTTTTTAAAACATCCAAGTATTTTCTAAAGCACTAAAGTTTCAATCTATGAATTAGGGGTTGATCGGGTACTCCAGATTATGTGTAGTGTCTTTATTATTTTCTTTACCAAAGTTCAGTAATTTATTTTATGTGCTAAGATTAAGAATATTACAGACATAATATTATTTTAACCAATAATATTGGGTTTCCCAAAATAAACATAAGATTTAAATTTTAATATAACATACCGAGTGATTTTATTTATAACAAATCACGCTATTTCAGTAACTTTAAATTGATATTAGAAAGGTGTTTGGTTATTCTACAATTGTTTATTGAAATACTAATTTACAGGAAACAGGTTATTTGTTTTTTCAATAATGGCACATATTGTGTTTATATTTATACATAATAAGTTACTACTTGTATTAAAAATATTTTCTATGGACCAGCAACCTGAAACATGCATAATTAAAAATTAGGCTGTTTAAATAATGATTTTTTAAGTGATAATGGTAAATTTTTAATTAACATTACTTACAATTAACAAGTGTTTTGTCTTTAAGTCTTTGTGAATAGATTGAGGATGGCCGACTGTTATATCGATTACTCCTTGCTTTCCTTGTTTCATGTGATGTTCAATTCTACAATTAAAATGATTTTAAACATTAGAAGGAGAAAATATTACTAGAATACTTACGTTTTTTCATTAGTTACATGTAACATTTCTGGTTTTTTTGTTATATCAATAATTTGAGTTATTGCTTCTATCAAATGTGGAACTTCTAGTATTAGGTCACCCTAAAAATTAATTGAATTTGTAAATATAGTGTTCATCATGTGTATATGGATTTGGTATACTTTATCTTTTTTGTAAAGTTCATCGGCAATGCGAACTATCAAAACTTTATCGTATTGAGTAGTTGCAATAAGTTTAATCTTATCAAATGGCAATCTGTGCTTCTGTTTTATGGTTTTATGAGCTTCCAAAATATACAAAGCGACGTTTGTTACTAACATAAATCTTTCTCTTTGTTTATACCCATTTCTGTCATATTTAGTCACTGGTGTTGCGTACTGTGAAAATAATTTTATTAAGCATGTGTTATTAATTATTATTATTATTCATATTATTTACTTTTTCTTTTTCATTGGCTGGTAAATGCTGCGCTACAAAAGATTGCTTTAGCTGTGAATATTGGGAGTCAATTCTATCATTTTTAAACCATTGTGGAACACTGTCTTTGTAGCTCTTCTTTTCTAAAGTAAATAAAATTTATTTTATAATTATAACAATAAAATAATAATAATAATGTAAGTATTGTATATACCTTTCAAAATTTTTTCTGCAAGAATTTTAAGTTCAAACGCTTTTTTTTTCTCTGGTGTAAGTTTCAAACGGTATACACGTGAAAGATGTGCTCCATGATATTGCTTCAAGAGTACAGAGGCATCTTCGCATACATGAGGACATTTGGACCAACGTTTGTCCAATACGCTTTTGGGTAATTCCTTTGAGAGTTTAATTAACCATTGATACTTTGCTAATTCTATAAACTTTTTGTTCAAATCAGTTGCTGGACCGTTTCTAGTCATGAATCCTTCTATAAACCTGTAAAAGTATTATGATGAGTTTGAAAATTGCTTGTTAATTCTATCTGTACATCTTACTTTCGTATGGTTTGAACGGCTCTTTTTTTACGCTCACTTCGTTTCTTTGCTAAAAATCTTCTAACCCATTTTTGTATTATGACTGATGCTTCTTTCATTTTTAAATAGGCACGTCTTTGAAGAATGCACTTCCAGGCTGCTTGTATTATAGATGCTATGTAATGTTTTTTAGCTTGAAAAGCGTCTTCTGTTACGAAGAGAGTCTTGGGGAAACGGATAAAAATTTTCGTTCTAGAATTACAAAATTGTTAGTTTCAGAAGTACACATTTAAGTATGCTTAACTTACTTTCCCATTCTGTATTCTTCTGGGCCATAACCGAGAGAGTTGACTAAAATCTGAACACCCTCTTTTTCTGAACCACGATAATTTGGCCAAGTCTTTTCGGATAAACATTTGTAACGTTTAAGGAACAAGGTGTACAGTCTTCGGTATGCAAATCCAGCACGTCTTACTCTTATATTTTCCATTAAACCAAGATATTGCACTTGGTGCTTAACCAAAGTTTTACTGAAGATACCTAAACGTTCAAAACATTGTATATATATGTAGATTCAATAACAAGCAAATGGTAGTTGAGGTACCTGATTGTTTTACATCGTTTGGTTTTATGCAACGAATGTAAGACGGTTCTTTATCCTTTAAAATAATCATCAAGTTATTGAGTGAGTTTTTGAATTGGGTAATGGCTGTTTCAGGCCGTTTTTTACTTTGTTGTTCCTTTTGAGTAAATACGGACGTGATTATTGCGTTTGAGGAACCCAGCATGGCTTTTCGAAGATCTCTAAATAATAAATCATTGTTTTTTTCCAGGAAGCCTTTTACATTATAGGTAACAGCGCCTGCATAGTGTATTAATTGAAATTCCTAAAATGCAAAGTACTATGAGTATTAAGCAAGTATTAAAAGAGAAATTGTTGGTCTTTTTCTGCAATGACTTACGTCGCGACCCATAAGTTTTTGCAAACGTAGATCGGCCTTTTCGTGACTAATATAATGCGGATGGCGTCCTAAATTTTTACTCATTTTGTTCAAAAGAGTGGAATCTGTCGTATTCCCTGGTCTCAAACATTCTTCATCCAAATAAGCAATTATTCCTGAAATTACAAGGCGTTATACTATTGATTTATTTTATATTTATTGATGTACGGTTACCTTTATGATTTTCTTCGATCAAATCACAAATAACTCTGTTATCGAAATATTCTACGTTTGTCCACTCAATCCCCTCTTTTAAGTATTCTTCTTGTTCGGATTTTAACGTTAATTCAATGAACAACTGTTGTAATTTTTCGTTACAGAAGTTAATGCATAACTGTTCAAAGCTAAACCCCAATACAAAAACGATTTTCATTATCTTTATACAAGTGTATTTTTATTCGTCTTTCTTACCTATTCTTTTCGAAAATTTCAAATCCGTAGATATCAAGTATACCCATAACAGAACTTTTCCTGGACTGTTCTGCTTGTAGTAGTTTATTTAGTCTTTGTACAAGCCAAGTGAAGAGCCTATCATATATTGCTTTGGCCAAGGCATCCCTAGCATATAATGCCATTTCCCTGTTCAAAGGAGTTGTAACTACATCTCCTTTGGCATCAATTGTTCGATGTGTTAATGCGTTCATTAAATCGTTTTTATCGCATCCAAGTAGCTAAAATAGTAACATTTTTTAAGGAACTACAATTGTTACAGCTAAAAAATTATGTTTATTTACATTACAAATTGGTTCCAAGGATTCCAGTTTATTCACTTTTGAGCGTCCTTCGGCTTCCAGAAAGCCAACATTTCCCAAATGGAGAACACTTGCAACAATGGAAAACATTTCTTGTTGCTCTTGTTGAGTAAATTCAATAATTTTTAACGCGTGCTTTACATCAGAAAAGCCCTTTCCATCATCAATATTAGCAATGACTGCACTTTTCTGGAATAAATATAGTGAAAAGTAGCGTAAGTGCTTGGGTTTATTAACATGATTCTTACCCCGTGGGACAAGTAATAGTAGAAGTCTAAATCCCTTTTAAGTTGGTATTCTTGCAATTCAGTGTCCGAGGCGCCCGCTAAGAGTTGATAAAATATATGGAAATTTCGTTCTCCTGTAGCTTGGTTGATTACTCTAGATTTTTCCAGTAGATAATTTAATATGTTTCCACCTACAGGATTGCCCTGGAAATATTGGTTATCTTATTATCTAATTGTAACGTACTTTGATATGTAGACAAAAGAAAGTATTTTATATGGGTACATCTGTATACATATAAATACGAGATAGATGTCTATATTTCTCGAAGATGATACCAAACTATTTATTATATGTACTAGACGGGAGCCCGATTTTTGCATATTGGGCTATTCTATAACGCCCTGCTTGTAATTATTTAATTAAGAAACATGAAGAAATGTTTTTACAATCAGGCAACCTCAAATAATTTTTAGTAACTTAACTTTGACACTGTCACAAATGACTTTCTGCTCCATCCACAGTATGTGCTCTACCGATCTTTTAGTTAAGTTTTTGCGCACGTGTCGCTAGTTTTTCTTACGGACACAGCCACAGATAGACAGACAGAATAGGGAATTTACATATTAGATGTCTCCACATCAAAGGCTAATTATTGAAACGATAAAATCCTGTTGTTTACGCATTAAATAAATGCAATGTTCAGAAAATGCTTCGATTAAAGAAAACAGAGGGAAATAAAAATTATCCATAAACAGAGCATTAAAAGAAAGCCAATAAAAGTAATGTGATTTAGTCGCCGGGTAACCGCTAAAACTAAACATAATTTCCTGCCACGCCGCCTCGTCCAGGATTTCATTTGGAAGAGCTTTCACCGAAATAATATCGAGGTTTCCCTAAATCCTTCACTGTCAACTTGCGTTTTCAGAAGAGTGAATAAATAATGATATTTTTATGTAAATAATTATATTTAAGTAATATTAACGAGAATTCAGCATGATGCAGCACTGTTCTTATGCCCATAAAGTGAACAATAGGTATTTTTATTTCATAAGTACTTATAGGCGCCAGGCACCTTACAATTTGATAACCCCTACCTGAATTTTATTGGTGCTTAGTATATTATGCATTAAGTGCCTATTGTCAAATGTTCTGCGAAAGAGAATAATAAAGATAAGACCAAGTTATTTGTAAGATTGCAATAAAGGAGATCAGGTAAAAGAAACTTCGCGAAGGGAAGTATAATTATATGAAAATAAATGAAAATTTTAAAAGCAAGCTCTTTTAAGTATAATACATCTATTCACACGTTCATCGTATAAAATCGTGTGCATATTTTTAATGCTAATAATAACATAAAGAAAAAATACCTCAAAATTAAACTGAACATCCATATATTTTCCAAATCTGCTTGAGTTATCGTTGCGATTTGTCTTTGCATTACCAAAAGCTTCAAGAATGGGATTTGATTGCAATAACTTATTCTTAACCGTTTCCACTTCCCCGCGATGATCAGTAACTTCTGCTATGTAATGAAGGACTTTCTTTGAAGCTTCCGTTTTACCAGACCCTGATTCTCCTGCGTGAGTAGGTATAGTTTAATTATACAAAGTTAACTTTTAGTTCTTTTTTTAACTTACCAGAAATTAGAATACATTGTTCTCTATTTTCCTCTTTGAGTGAGCGGAAAGAGTTATCAGTTATGGCAAACCTAAAATAAAAGGGTTGAAAGCTGCAAACAAAATAGAAATAAAAATATAATTCTTACACATGGGGCGATACTTCGAAAAAATGTTTGTTTTGGTAATCTTTCACTCTTTCTTTGCCATAAATGTCCAATTCCTTGTAGGGATTGACGGACACCAAGACATTCCCAATGTAAGTCTAAAATTTATTTGCTTAGATTTGTTTATTCGCAATAAAATATTTTAACTTACATATATCAGATTTTCTTTAAATCTCTTATCTAAGTTCTCAATAAAGGCCTCTGAACTGGTATAATCTTCTAACAATATTGCATCTTCAACCCCTACTTTGTCTCTATGCTGCAATGAATGCTCCATCCTGGCTGCAAGAAAATTGTTTATTTTAAATCTATGTATTTCTATGTGAAATTTTAATTTTTTATTCGAACTTTGAAACGTCCTCAGGTGCATTTAATCTGCTACGTGAAAAGTTACGTAATGAATTTATTTCAATTAAAGTATATCTGAACAGCCGAGATTTATTAAATTTATTACAATATTTATCAATCAAGCCATCAAGTTTATCTATTACGTGGGATACTTATGCAATGTGGTTCATTTAAAAATCATTTTTAAAATATTTTCACCATGAAGAAGATATTGAAGACAATTATTTATAATTAACTAATAATTATAATTATTTATTTATTATTATAATTGGAACTACCTTTAGTTTCTTTTATTTTCTTATGCGCCAAGGTGTTAGCAATCTTTTGTAAATATTTTCTATTTACACATAAAGTCTTAATTAGCAAATTAAGGATAATTAGCATTTTCAAATTGAGAATTTCATCCACAATGCAGCAATTACCATTTATTAAATAGGATACTTACAAAATAGTCACCTATCTGCACATATGTTCAGAAAACTTGTAATGAAATTACCACTCCTACGCCATTGTTCAGCACTATTGAGCAGTATTTCCACACGCTGATAATCTATCGTTGTTATCTCTATTTTGATATAACAAGCAATAGAAGATAACTCGCTTTAAAATATATATATGAGAAGTTTTCCTTGCTTATGAAATTTTTTACGAGAAAGTATCATTTAATCATGTTATCGCCGCGATTTAAAAATTCCAAATGCTGTAACGTGCAAATTTAGCGTTTCAAGTTTGTAATGCAAATATGACGCATTGGTACATATTATATAGATAATATCTGTACATACATAAGTAGGTGAAATTAATTGCATATGTACCGCTGACATGACTCTTTTTCGTGATATTAGAGTATTGTGCAATATTAATTTAAAACTGTATATTTAAAGATGACCATTGTTATCTTAATTTAAAGAAAATAAATCTTGTATTGTCAAAAGTTCACGCATCATGAAAAAGTTTTGCTTTTTCGGAGTAAATGTTGGTAAATACGAAGCACTAATTCTGCTTCAAATTGACAAACAAAAATTGCATTAGGGATATTATACATCAAGACAAATTAAATTGAATATTGTCTTGGACACTAACTAACTTATGACAGACAAACAGCGTCACGACGTGATTTTATGGGCACATTATATGTATATTATTGTTCATTACTAATTAATATGCAAGCAAAGCCACAGATGACTTCATGCTCTTGATTTTGCTCAACAATTAGGGAGTTCCATACTGACAAAAATTAATGTTTATCACTTTTAGGTGTAACTTTTAACTAGAACTAGACCGAATCCTATTTGGTTGCAAGAGAAGGAATTTTTTGCAATAATTCTAAGGTCTACACCGGGTAAATGTCCGATGAGTCACTTCATCACAGTCCTAAAATGGACTGACCACAGCTAGTTGCCTTCCGCCCTCGCACAATTTTAATGTTCTAAACACATTATACGATTGTTGATATCGTTAATTTTTAATACACTGATATACACATACGTAGTACCTATATATAGATTGAATATTTCAATATTAACTAATAATTATAATAAGAATTACTAAAAATGTAAATGAAAGTATGTAGTTATTTAAATAACTTTAAGTAATTCAGGACTATGCTTACCTGAGAAATTGAAATATTCCAGAATCTTTTATGTGTAGGAAACTCACATGAACCTATGTATTAGATTGGAAATGCAAAGAGGGAGAGAATTTAAATGTGCGCTGAAAAATGCACTTTAAATGATATTTAAAGCGGGTGCCCATCCAACGAGGGATCGCGTTTTCACGCACGTGTAGTTCAAATGTCACTGGTAAAAGTAAAAAGCCGCGACGAACAATAAGAGCAATCTTTTGCTTGCCGCCAACTGTTTGACAGCGTGCAATATAAATCCTGATATGGGTCTTCAAGACCGGATTGAAGAGAAAGCAGCAGTGGCGTAGTGATATCACTGCACCGGCTCGCTGGATCAGTTCCACATTTTTGCCAATAAAGTGAGTCAATAATTGAAAACAATAGGTGGTAAAACTTACTAATAGATTGAGTCACTGTTCCCCATTAATTCCAAACCAATACAAGTGCCTCCAATTTTATATTATTTATTTTAAATTGTTTTTGAAAACAATTTATTTATAAAATAAAATAGTTATTTATATAATAAAGTGTTTAGACTTAAATTGTTGAGATTTCATTTATTCTTCAGGATATTGTATTAATGAGGCATTTTATAAATATTAATGAACCTATGCCGGTTTAAAAACATTAAACGTCGTGAATGCAGCGAAATTTATTACTTTCAGATAATGCAATACTATGTACTATTAGCGAAATGAGATAATCTAAAGCATTGTTGACACATTTTTCACTTACATTATTATTTCTGTGGACTGTTTGAACAAGGCAAATAATTGAGCCCCCGAATTGTTTGCTTTGAACTAAAATTAAGGTGATTTATTACCCGAGACATAATTAACCGCTGATATTTAATCTGAAATTCGATCTTAAAAAAAGACATGTCACATTGCAAGGAAAGTCTGTATCGACTTATACACTTATTAGTAGGTAATTTCAAGTATATGTGCTAATATAATCCTTGCTATTATGTACATCAATGAATAATTTTTCATAAAATGTAGAGGTGTGTGTACAAAATACCAATCAACTTTGTGAATATCTTAATACATATGCATAAATAGATATGTACACAAACAATGTCGTAATTGTTTTTTTTTTTTTTCATTTTATTACATTGTGGAACTTTGGTGACTGTAATTAAGGTTACTAGAACTATATATACATAGGTACATTAAAAACGTTAACTGTGTAAATATAAGAAAAAAATAGAACAACCAAACATTTTTGTATTATTGTAGATAGAGAGTATGCATGAAACGTTAATATCATGCTAGTTAGAGTTTTTATATTGATTTATCTATTTATAAAGCTTCCACCTTTAAATAATACTTACTATAGTTTGGAATAATGAACACATCTACGATAACATTGAGATTGCATTTCCAATTGAAGTGTCGTTAAAACTATTTATTATATTTGAGTCGCCTAGTTACAAAGACGGCCACATCCATTTGACATCATTTCGAGAAAAAAGCGATTTTTTGTTGAAAAATATGGTCGTTTCTGTAATAACTCCCAATTTTAAAATTGATTTTTTTAATATTTATGGTCGCATTTGTAACAAACCATTGCCACCTCTGGATTCCTGGGAAAAAATACTTTAAGAAACTACTCTTAACCAAATTTCTCAAAAAATGGTGGATGGTCGTTTTTGTAACTAGTCGACTCATTTGATAGTGATGTTAGAAATAAGAGTTTTACGCTTTCTTGGGTAATGACAATTTCGTATAGACGAATTCCTGAATATTTTTTGGAACAAATAAATTTAAAACTGTGGTAACAATAAGGGAACATTTATATCATGTAAAGTTAATATAATTTTAAGAATTAAATTAACTTAAAGTTTATCTTAATTTGAGAAATTTTTAAAAAATACAATTGAACCTAAAACACTTACAACAACTTACTATATTATTGAAAAGAGACGAAAATGCCAGATTGAAAATGGAAATAAAATTTATATAAACGTACTAACCATGGTAAAGTAACATAAAAAAACAACGTTTTAAAAACCACAATTTGTTTACGTTATATAAACGGTTGATTTAGGGTTGTGTTTCTACTATTTATTGTTTGATCATCTTGATACAAATTAAAAATTGTATGTGATGTGCATCGCAAAGCTTGATTTCCTTCTTTCATCAATATTTTAAAGAATGTTTGACTCTAGGTAAAATTCAATTATAAGCTTTTTTGTGTTGATTGAAAACTAAAATTTATATAATAGGTATATCTGAAAATTATCTTGTCGTTGTAGCACTGAAGAGGATTCGCGATAGTGAAATTGTGTCTTAATTTCCGAATACGTTTTCTTCACTGACTTGCTTCATACATATACAGGTAATTATAAAATATTCATTATTAGATGTAATGAATAAATTTGTCGAAATGAAAAATATATTAGAGTATTACTCTCTTAATTCGAATGAAATTGTTAACAAATTACGATTGAATAGTTCCCTCCAACGAGAGACACCCTCCAGAATTTCAGGCAGCCCACTCAATAAAGAAGCATTTTAAAATTGTAACGAGCGTTTAAAATTAAATATATGGAAATATTAGGTAAGTTATGCATATAAGTCTTGAGAGAATGAAATGTAACACTTGTACGTACTTATTTTAGGTTAACAGATTACTAGTGGTAGTTAAAATAAAAGTGTCTTATTTTCTGTTAAATCGATCAATAAGTCTAAATTTTAGAATTATCCCTCTTTTGAATTTTAATATTTTTATAATAAGGAAATTTTTGTTCTCTTATCTCTCATTCAATATTTTATTATATCTGTTGAAATATTATTTGAGAGTTTTAAGTTTTTCTTTGATCGTATAAGAAATTTATTGGAATGAAAGTTCCCTATTATTAGAATTTCTAATAAAAATAAAGTAACAACAGCATTACATTTTTGAATTTATTATTTTGGTCAAAACATTAGAATAAACTTACAATCGCAACGTAACGCTGTTCATTTCGTTTTGCCTTTGCATATCATAAGCAGGGTATGTATTTATATCAAAATAAATACACACACGAACAGTCGCTAGAGATAAATACAAATATATACACTGCACGTTTTTGTAAACTAAATAAATTAAAAGAAGGGGAAAACGGTCAGAATATAGTTACTTATAAGCTTTGTACCATCCCCTACGTCCGACTAGTTCACGTACTAGTGAGACGATCAGGAGTTCTTAAACAAATTGCGCAGTACATAAATATTTATAAACTGCGCATATTGTTGATGAACTTCTGATCGTCTGACTAATACGTGAACTAGTCGGACGTAGGGGATGGAACAAAGCTATTATTGTTTGAAATATGTATTGCAGTATCAAAACTCTTTTTGCCCATGTGCGAAGAACTGACTTAAATTTCAAAGCGGAAGTACAAAGGAAATAAACGAATTAGTAATTATTAGAATTGTATGACATTATTTTTGCGTTAATAAAATTTTTCACAGTTTGAGATTTTGACTTTAGACATATCGAATTTATTTGCTTTCCTCATTTTAACATCACATGTTTTGGTGTTTTAATCCAATTTTTATTTGTATATCTATAGTTTTCTCATATTAAATTTTCTTGTATGGACATACCATTAATCTGCTGAAAGAAATAATAGTTGCACTGTATTTACAGTGCACGTATAACTTTATGTTAATTTTGTTCTAGGTAGATTCTTTAATATCCTATTTGCTTTTTAACAGCGAGAATTAAACCAACAACATAGTTGTAAGTTAATCAAGAAATATTATTAACATTTTTATTATTGTAATATTTTTAAAATAAAATATTACATCAGAAGCCTTAACCGTTATTACTAGGTAGGTATTAAAGTTTCATTTAAAATCTGGTGTTCGGCTAAAGAGATCGTAGAGAATTTTTTCACATTTCAGCAAAGAGAAATATCTGGACCATAAAAAAATGTATGTGGAAAGGAATACAACTGAAAATGGATATATTGATGGCATAAACCCATTTTCACAAAAATTCGACTTCTATCCCTTTATCCGAACAACACAGATAATAATAAATTATTCTATATGTTTCCCGTTAATCAATGAAAATTATCAACTTTTCTAATACTATACTTTAAGCATGACGTTATAAAAACGTGTTAAAATTTGATTTAGCAACGTTGATTTTTCATTACAACAATTACTTTTTGGCAATGTTGTTTTGAACGGTAAAATTCCGTTGAAACGTGCTAGAAGAAAATTAAAAAAATATATTTAAATTTATAGTTGATAATTGCTAATTATAATGTATCATTTTAGGTAACATACAATTGAAACTTAAAAACTCCAGTTGAGTGTATTAAAAAAAGAGAAGCGAGCAAGCTCGAAATCCTAATAATTTGAAAGCAGAATTATTAGACGTCCTAATGATTTGGAAAATATTTTTATTACACGTTCCATTGATGAGGATTAGGAAAATTTACTGTCATAGGTACATATAAAAAAATCGTTTAGAATCTAAAGTTTAAAATATTTGCTTCAATTAAATCATTTATATTCTTGAATGAACTCAGTCGAATCTTCTCCCAAGAATATTGCCAAGAATATATTGGTATGTATTGAATTAAATAAATTTATTCTTGCTCATATATGAAACAACAATATTCGTGACCCATGCATGTACAAGCCTTCAATTAGTAAAGACGCCTAATGCAAAGGTAATATGAAAAATAAAACTTTCCAGAGTTCTGTGAAAACACTTCGTAATTGATCGTTATTTTATAGTTTGCACTTCGAGTTTAAATTTAATAATCATTAACGTAAATTGCAGCTGCGTTCTTTGAAACATGTGGGTTTTATACGTAAACTGTATTTCCGTTTTTACACGTTCAAAGTTATCTACTCTATATATGTAATGTTAGGCAAATTATTTTATATTATTATCAACAATACCTTGAATGCACACAAGAATGGTAAAAGGAAATCAGTTGTTTTTCTAAGGCTATTAATTTATGTTCAACAATAGAGAATATTTGATTAGAGGGCGGAAGGTAGGTAAATAAAATATAAACCTTTTTAATTTTTTATTTTGTAATTGTGTCAATTCAATACGAAATAGCAAATGAAATGGTATAAGTGGAAGGAGATAACAAAGTGGATTCGGTTGAAAACTTAAAAAATTGAATATCACAAATATAAATAGTTACTAAAACCTGA
Organism: Quadriops clusia; assembly: GCA_033557875.1. Classification (NCBI taxonomy): domain Eukaryota; kingdom Metazoa; phylum Arthropoda; class Insecta; order Coleoptera; family Hydrophilidae; genus Quadriops; species Quadriops clusia. The sequence goes on along the minus strand of JAWQRP010000200.1, from coordinate 20,751 downwards.
TTGTGAAACTTGGATCTAATCGGGAATTGCCTATTGAACTTACATACAATTTAGTGTTTGTGGGGCTGAAATGGTGGGTTAGTCCATTTTATTGCATACAAAGTTAGATGCACGTTAGAAAGGCAAACAGTTCCTATAGAAAGTTCCAATTGCACGTAAATAAAATTTATCCTTATGCATGCAGAGTAAATAAACGTTTCTCTTTAGTCTGGGGTAGTCTTTGTTTAAAATTCAATATATTAGCGTAGTAACCAAATTAAATATTTATAGTGTTTATTCATAATTTTATACTTTCGCTGATCATGGGACTCTAAATAAGTAATACAATGAGTTAAAATGCTTTAACGCGATAACTTCAAAGTGCATGTTGCTTTGGTTCAAATAAGGAAACAATTGTTCATAACGAAATAAAGAAAAGTTGGTAAGTACATACTCAAAATATATATATAAAATATATTGTTTATAGTTTACTGCTAAATATTAGTTTCGTCTCTTAATTTTGCAATATATACCTCGACTTCCTCATTGGCACTATATGATTCATTAAAATTTTGTATTGAAACAAAAAAATATTTCGACCATTATTATTATTTTTTATTTTAAAAATAGTTATTGTCCTTCCGCTCTTATTATTAAGGATGGTGGTAATTGCAAGTAGTCTACGGAAAAATCAATGGCACGTTTCTGTGTCGCTACTTATTCCAGAGTTAAAATCTGTCAAAAATTAATCAGTCTGCTTAACACCTGTCTCGTGGGAAATCGACGTTTGTTATAAACGTGCCACACTTCGATGCTTAGCGACGGACAGCGTCCATTGTCATTAGTAGTTCCTGTACATCGTCCCACCAGTTCACACGCGATACCCTTTAGCAAGCGTTGTGAAATATGCGCGCTTTTCGAACAATGTTCGTTAGTTTGATGCAATTCGATAAGATGTAAATAGGTAATAATAATATTCTCTTAATTACCTTTCTGTGTACGCAAGCCTGAGGTGAAGGTCATCATATTTTCTTATTTATTTGTAAACATAGGAGTAAGCAAAGCATGAGTCGAATTTACCTAATAATTCAAAAAACGTTAAAATTTATGACAAGGTTTTAAATTTTCCCTATACTTAAATTTCATGTATATATTTTTGGTATAATATTTTAAAGTTAATTGATAATTCATTTCTTAATATGATTTTTGACTCTAAAAACTATATGTCACATGCTCAGATAATTCTATTTAGCTTTAGCTTTTTACCCTATAATAATGAACCATCGCGATATATAATGCGTTTTTACCATTTAGCTTCTAAACCATGGAAATTACTTTATTCGAGATTACAGGTCATTATTGGCATTTACATTAATTTTATTCCCCATAAATAGGCATGATTTAAAGAATTAATACAAAATAGAGAGTAAAACATTTCCAGTTGAATTATTAATTAGAAAAAGATAACTCTCGCGCTTACCTGAGCAATTTGTCATAATCACTAGAATTCATTATGTATATGTATGTAAATACATAGCCTACAATAATTATGTCTACCTAATATATTCTTCGTTAAATTACCTTCTATTTTTAGATTTTCCCCTAGAGGTTGATAATAAAAAACTGAGCACTCCTACACATCTATATGCAAATAAATATACACATCAAGATAAAATCTTACAATTGTGTAAAGAATACAAACAATTATTAATTTATACTACTATTTATTTTTGTTGCCATCGTGTTAACTTTTAGTACCTATACATTTAGCGATTTTATTCTTCAGTGGTGATGAAACCTTCCAATCAAAACAAAACGCCACAAAGCTCTCGAGGTTCAAGCCCGTCTAGAAGTACAAAAGAAGCAAATGTCCGAAAAGGAAATGAAGCAAATAGAAACAGAAGCCGCTATAGTCCTGGGCGTTCCCCTCCAGAGTCAGGGAAAAGCATTCGAGGCTCCAATAGTTTTAATAAATTTGGATCGAGAGGTGCAAGTCCTGCAAAATCGGATAGCAATATAACATTGTTCTCTGCTGGTAGTGAGTAAGTACATTTAGCTCTCCCTAAACTTCTTTCAACCCTATCAGCAATCTATATTTGGAAAGAATTGACAATTTTACACAATGAAGATTAAAGATATATAAACGTTTAGTCGAAATCAATACACATTGTTGTTTTTGTGCCCCACTTTATTTTTGTTGCCTATAGGGCGATAAATTAAGAAAACACTGCTTTCTGAGGTACGCATCACACCTTTTATGTTAAGAAATTAATAAGGAAATAATAATTGAAATTTGGTTGCCTCTTAGACAGCATTGATTTTAACTATATTGAACCAATATCGAATAGTTCATTATTTTTATGAGCTATGTAAAATGAATAGTGATTTATTTGATAAAAAAGTTTACGAAGTTTTTTTTTGTAAATAGGTAATTACGCAATAGAGTTCGAAATTGTGATGCCACTCATTTTGAAATGTTAAACTTTAACCACTGGCGGAACGTTGTTTTTTTCAATGTAAAACTCTCACGATGTCGATGAAAATGGGAATGTGAATAATTTATTTGCTGCCTACTTGGAAGGTTGAATTGTGGATATCTTTTATTAATATTGAAATCCCATCGACGTGAATACAAGTCAAAGGGAGGCTAATACCTTCTCAATTAAGTATAAAGGTTTATACCCAATAACCCCATAACACATGTTATATCACCTGACGTGCCGTCTTTTGAGGGTCTTGTTTATGTGATGGGATTTAATTTCTACCCCAACAATAGCTTTTAGAAAAATACGATGGACTATCGATCTCTGCATAGAAACGAATGAGTAGCAGAGTAATAGACGTTTTCAAAATATGTATGTATAGTAGAATACATTTGCCCGCTCATTACACTTCATGAGCTTTTAGTATACTAACGTCATTGAATAATACTATATATATATATTAAACATATACCTGACCATTGCCGATTTGCTTAGGTGCATCTAAATCTATTGTTATTGTATAACTGTTACTATAAAAACATTTTTGTTACATTTTAAAACTTTCTACATATACCTAAATATCTATTCAATAAAACTTCGACCATTAAGTACTTGTAACTACTTCATTGTTTAAGTTATAGCCTTGGAAGTTCTGAAGGGTTCGATGAAATTACATCATCACGAATGATAACACGTTGTAATGACGGAGAAGACAATATAAATGTGGTTGTGAGGTAAATTACGATTTTTTTATAAAATTCATTGCCTTTAGTGTATATTTTTTTAGGGTGCGCCCGTTAAGCAATAAAGAATTAAAAACAGGAGACACGTCTGTGATACAATTTCCAGGAAATGGCCAAATATTGGTATGGTTAGTGCAAATTATAAGAAATTGTAATTGAGATTGGTAACATTGTTTCAGTGCAATGGTGCAACGGGGAGTTCCAATACGGGGAGTACTAAATCCAGATTGTTTTCGTATAACGTAGCTTTTGAGCCAGCGGCAACGCAAGAAGATGTTCTTCAGTTTTCAGGTATGAAGCGGTTAATAGAAATGGCTGTTGAAGGGTTTAGATGCACGGCTTTTTGTTATGGACAAACTGGAAGCGGAAAGACTCACACTTTAACGGGACCACCAAAACTGGTATATTTTTTATTATTATTATTAGTATTACTATTATTTTAAATGAATAATTTACAGTTTTCTCCTTCTTATGCTCATAACGTTTCCGTTTCAGTTTGACAAAAAACCTTCTTCGTATAGCAATGAACATGGTCTGGTCTTCCGGTCATTTTTATATCTATTTCAATTAATACACGAGAAATCTGCATTTCATTTCGTCCTGAAAGCTAGTTTCTTGGAAATATACAACGAAAAGGTATTTTATAATATATCATCAGTGTATTTTATTTCCTTAACTCTGGTAATTGCAACTTGCAGGTGATAGATTTATTGAATCCAGGAAGCGCCCGTAAACCTCTATCTGTTCGTTGGAGTAAGAAATCGAGAGGATTTTTCGTTGAAAATTTGTTCACAGTGGATTGTGAAGAGTTTGACGATTTAATTGCGGTTTTAGAGGAAGGAATGAGGAACCGATCTGTCGGCAGCCACAATATGAACGAATATTCAAGGTATAGATATACTGATAATTTATCGTTAAAAACGTTACAAACTTAAAATAAATATGTGCTACAGCCGAAGCCACACGATTTTGACCGTTTACATAACTTCTGAACAGCCATCGGAAGGAGGAGTGTTTATCTCTAGGTCTGGCAAAATCAATTTTGTTGACTTAGCCGGAAGTGAAATGACGAAAAAGACAAATAGCGAAGGTAAAACGTTAGAAGAAGCTAATAACATCAATAAAAGTTTAATGGTACTAGGTAAGCGATATTCAGACTTATTTTGCCCTTATTGTTCAGATGCTAGCAATACAATTTCTTGTATTATTTTCCGAGATAAAACGACTAAAATATTCAATCAAAACAATAATGAAAAAATTGTATATATACCTGAATTAATAGTTAACAATAAAGCATTACATATGAATTAGACAGAACCTAGACAATGTCAATGGTTGCATGCAAATCCATTAACATCAATCAGTTGTGATTGCGTTGAATTCGTAATAGATCATGAGTATTAGTTCAAATGTTAAGGAACATGAAGAGGTTATATTTACAGGGCTCTCATTTTTAGGGTATTGCATATCAACGTTAAGTGACTCAAAAAGGAAAAACAATCACATTCCCTACAGAGATTCTAAATTAACAAAACTTTTGGCCGATTCATTGGCTGGAAATGGCGTCACCCTTATGGTAAGAGCTTGAAATTTTTTACTTACATACTCTGTGAATAATATGACCATAACTTTTTAGATAGCATGTATTTCACCAGCGAAATCCAATTTAACTGAAACGATTAACACCCTACGCTACGCTGCAAGGGCCAAGAAAATTAAGACGAAACCTATCGTCTTAATGGTAAGTATTTAACAATAAATTTGCAGTTATTCTTAAAAAAAAAATAAAACAACTGTACCCACAAAAGAAAGTAATAGAATAAAAATATATCGTAGGCAACGCGGGCACAATTTGACAACGTAAAATGCCACAAAAATTTCAAATTATGTTTTTTTTGCGGAATATATCCTGTTATGAAATTTCTACATTATAGTATCAACTTTTCCATAAAAGACGTCAAGAAATATTTAAAAATTTATTCAGTTTCTGAGAAGCAACCTTTTGAAAAACCACCTTTGATTAGCAGACTGGAGCAAATAGTCTGGCCTTCTGTTTACCACACTGTCAACAACAACATCATTTCGAAATACATCATCAAAAGGTTTTTCGACAATGAATTTGATCTTAAAGAATTTGTGAGAGGGGCAAAGCAAGCTCTTGAAGTAGTATCCGGGAAACTTGCTCATAGCGACTTCGATAGTTTACGCGGACTTGTCACGAACGACATCATACCAGTATTAAAACATTCTATTGCGAGGATGTCTTTGGGTGAACGACTCCAATTAGAAGTCCGAAAAGATGATATTTACATGTCATTTCCTTATCAAGTAGGTGTAATAATAGACGATGAAGGATTTAAACAAATAAGGATAGTGGAAATTTTAATGGTCTTTCACAGCATGAAAGGTTTGCAAGACTTAATAAGAGACGGGGAAGAAATACAACTAAACAAAAATATGCCCTTAGAACATCGGAAGCGTTTGTCAATTTGCAATTATAGATTTAAAAGAGAATTCACTGAGGGAGTCAGGGATGACTGGACCGTAAATTTAATTAACCACTTCTTACCCCCAAATTATCTAACATAATAATAACAACATTTAATCATATTTTTGTAATAAGTTAAATAAATAGTGACAATCTGGTTTTGTTAAGATTTTATACATTTCAGGATCCTCGAGAAGCTTTAATCTTAACTTTGAAGCGGGAAATTAACGTCTTACAGAGTGAAAATGAGCATTTGCGATCAGCCTTGCACATGCATGCAAAATCAATTACTGGTGATCCATTAGTAGGTGGGTAATAATTTACATACGAAACAATTCCAGCTTCATTGGTCATACACTGCACTTAATTCCGTTAATGTCAACAGTCACGCAGGATTCGTGGAAATAATATACATTTTATTCTTTTTACTTTTAAACACTAATAAATTCAGTCGCCTGTTTTAAAACTAAATTTTTCTTAATTTTTCAGAGAGTCAGGTAATATCTAACCTACCAAACGTAGATGTTGAGAAACTTGTAGAATTAGAAAGTTCTCAACTAGTAGAACTAGTAAAATTGTACATGTCGGAAAACGAAGCACTACGGAAGGAAAATGGTGAATTGTTTTCCTCCCGGGAAATATTGCTGAGAGACCAAGAATTAGTTTGTAGAGAAAATGAGCGTCTTCTAAAAAAATTGGAAGACGTAAATTCGTAAGTTGCCTCTTTGATTAAGCACACCTAAGTAGAATCGAACATCACTATGGATATTTTCTTTTAGAGTGTGTTGCAGATCTCCAATTATACCAGCACGCACTGCAATTTCTAATGAGATTCTCAACAAAAGCGAAGACTTAGATGGCACCGCTACAAATATCTGGAGCGATCCTTTAGATGACACTAACACTAAATTTGTAAGTATATATATATATATCTTCTGAACTTAAGAACAAGCTTTGCTATTTACTATTTATTTTCCTATGTACTTGTAAATTTTAGGGTAAGAGCAGTTCAGTTATGGATATTCCTGAATCCATTCAGAAGGAACTAGACAAGCGACGAATTGGAGAAAGGTAAATATTAACATTTTGGTATTACTATATCTACCAGTTATCATCTAATTTCCCTTCTTTTGTATTCGGTCTTACAACATTAAAGTGCTTACTTTATTGCATTCAGTACATTCCCAGATATTCGACATACCAATAGTAGACGCAACTCCTGGGATGGAAAACCTAACCCAAAAACTATTCGTGTTGGAAGTTCCGAGTCAGATGGGGCCAAACCGATCAATTCTCCAAACATAAAACCAAACAGATTTCCTCAAGCGGGGTACGTACAAATATATTCTTACACTATTACCTAACTTTACGTAAAGTCCTTTATAGATCATATACAAATGATAATAATAACAAAAAATACGTGAGTATAAATGAGACCAATATTCAGAATTTCATTATCTATGCACCAACTAAAACGTATATAAGTAGTTTAAACGTAAAATGTTAGTAATTAAAAATGAATTATATAATAAAAGCGGCCACCCTATCTAAATAAATTATTATAAATGAAGGCCAAAACATGCGGAACATATTTTGTACACATACATATCTAAAATTGTCCGCTTATAACTTCTAAACCAGAATTATACGTTAGAAAATCAATAATATACTTCTAAAGCACGATTGTTTTAAGGAACAAATAATCTCTGCAAATTTATACTTTTTTATGTATATGTGTTAAAATAAAAAATGAGTTGTTTTTAAAACTAAATTATGCGTATTTATTTTCACAGCAAAGCGCCCAAAAGGCGACCTGTTGACTCAACATCGCGGCGATTTTCTTTGGCAAAAGAACAACCGCAGCGCACTGTAAAAGAAAAGCAAAACTCGAATTGGATGCCAACTGAAGGAGCTGTTATTGTAAATGGCAATGAGTTTTCTCGCAAACCGGAGATTTTTGGTAGTGCAATTAGTTTAGCTGAGAACGCAGATAATATTTTTTCAAAAGCAAGTTTATAGGTAAAAATAAGAGTGGTCAATTGTGTACATTACTATGTTGAAGATTAAAAGAATTTAGTTTAAATTATGAAGTTTGATTCATTTAGAATATAAGCAAGGTAAGAACGTTCACACATATTTACAACCCAAATGTTTACGTCATTATTCAATGTTTGTTTTATAAAGTGTAGTTTAATATTTGTACATGTAGTATTTGTGCAGTTTCTTACCCGTAGGCTTGCCCCCACTGCTGGTTTTGAAGTTACAAGCAGTAACAATTTTTTTACTGTCTTTAGCAATAGTTATTCTAGTAATGAATCAGAGAAGGAAGGTGAAAAAGCTGAGATATAGAAAAATGTGCTCTCTTTTTGAAAAATTTTCAATAAGTATAAAACATGAAAATTAAAACACAACAAGACAAATCCTGATACAATAATAATTGTTTCCTTTTTAATGCAAATTCCCTGCATGTTATCTCGTCTTATTATCGTACAAATGAATTTCAATAATGTGTATATCGGTGTGAAATTATTTTTTGGGTAAAACTAAACTATTTCGATTCACTGGATTTGCACACGATGTACACATATTTATTGGAAAAATTAAATTTTGAGTCAAAAGTTTTTAACGTATCAGTTGAGTGGTAGGAACTTGTATATTACTCGATGACATTGGCAATAATTGTTCTCCATTCTCTTTTTCATCACGCTATTTTTTCCAAAGCTTTACAACGTTTGAATTAGTTATTTCAGTTATTTTCAGTTCTGTCCATATATTGTCTACGGGGTTTAAGTCGGGACTCTGAAATGGCCAAGGCAAGACATTGAGACGTTTATATTTTCCACGGTTTTCTTTTGTAAACTCTTTCCTATTTGTCTAACATCCAATATCGACGTGTTCGTGTTCATTCTATTTTGACTACTATTTTTAGGAGAAATTAATGGGCTTCTTGCTGGAAGCTCATTCATCCTCAAGACCTAGGTGAGTCCTGTCGTTTCTGTATCTACACACTGACACCAGTATTATTAGATACTTACATACTAGGTATATGAGCAATGTTCTTAGTAGGCAAAGAGCAATGAATTTGTGATCTCCTTATTAATAATTTAACTTCTCGCTTTCAAATTCTTTGTCCTCTATCTAACTTGATTAGCATTGTAGGTTGGTCCTTAATTGTGACATTTCTTTCAAATATGTATAGTAAATAGCCGATTGAAAACTACTGAGTATTCTCATTGTCTTTATATTCAATAGTAGATTGGATGAGCTACATGATTGATTCTTTGGACAGTAATGATGATGTGACAAGTCTTGCTGTTATTATAAATTGTTTCTCTTGCGATTATCATACTCAATTCTTACTTGTTATTAAAGGAAAAGTACATCAAAAATTTTTTAATGAAAAAGCTATCATTATATACATATCTGATGAATTTTGCGTTCTTTCTTCCATATTCGATGATCTTAGGATATTCGGAAGATTTATTAATGTAAATGAAAAATAGTAGTTCAGCATTTTTCCAAAAGTTTTATTTAATTTATTCTAAATTTAACATTAAAACTAAACTGGGCACATGCCAAGTATTTGTTGCGATTACATGTTATTATTTTAGATTGATGATTAATTAAATTGAAATTTAGTTTTAGCCAAATACAGAGCACGGCTATACTACCGGTAGTTATCCAATCCCACATCTGTACCCCTCATCGCTCTAACGACCTTCAAAGAGTTTTTCCATTTCCTCTGTATTATTATGTAGTCAATTTGATTTCTTGTACCATTTCCAAGTGCTATCTATGTTGTCCTGTGTATGTTCTTGTGTTATAATTATGTTCCTCCTATTAAAACTAGATTATTTATTGAGCAGTACTCTATCAGCCTCTCTCCAGTATCGTTCCCGATTCCTATACTATGTCTGCCCATTACGAGCTCATTTCATATATTATCACACCCTACCTTCGTGTTCCAGTCGCCAGTCATTATTGTTATTATATCTCTTCTAAATTTGTTCTGTACTCTAGTGAATACTGCTTGACTTTGTTCATAAAATGCATCATTGGTTTCAAAGTTGTAGTGATTTGTAGCTGCGTACACATTTGTAAGCATTACGTTTCTGAACTTTGTTCTGAATCTGCCCCATATTATTGTGTCGGACGTACTCCATCGACGCTTTCGCAGCTTCCTTATTGAGCATGGATACCACCCCTCTCTCTCTCTCTGTTAGCGTCTTCTTCAATGTTCCTTGAATATATTATTTTTACACCGTTAGTGTCACCAATGTTGATCTGTCCTGCTCCATTCCATCTGGTTTCACTTAGTGCAAGAACACTGATGCCGCCCTGTCTCATATCGATATCGTGGACAATCTTGGTCAGTGTTTTTGTTCTTATTGTATTTTGATTTTTCACTTTCCTGATCATTTTCCTTAACCATTGCCACTTCCGTTTGCATTGTGAAATCGTCAAGTCTTTCTTTTGTCAGTTTATCGGCTGCGGTTGTATCCTCACTCCCTTCTATCAGTTCCCCCTTCTCCTTGTCCCATTTTACCATCCACATACAGCTTCTGATATCGAACTTTTATTATTGCACCCTTGCTTCGATCGTATCTATGTCTAAACCGGTAATCACTAAGTTATTCCGAATCATTTCCCTTATTATACTCTCCGCCTTGTTCGTTACTTCCCGGACCATGCCCTTCAAATCTTCCTTCTCCTTTGCCCATTCGTTTTTCATTTTTGATTCTATTTCTACTTTAATTTGTCGTATATCCCTCTTGTTTTCCTTCATCTCTTCTTTCATGTCCTTTAGACTCTCCTTGGCTTTTATTTCTTTCTTTATTTCACTTTTCATTTCAATTATAGTTTTTTGCATATCGTTCCTCATGTCCATAAGCACTTCCCCGATCTCCTCTATTTCCAGCCTTTCTTATTCACCTCTATCTGATTTTTTGTTGGTGTTCTTACGATTTTCTTGCTTTCCAGAAAAACTTTTTCTTCTTTCGGCGAACTGTTGGTTTCTTGCCTGTTTCTCTTTTGCAACTTTGTTTCGTTTTTTCAGTTTTATTCATTTGTGGTGAACGTTTATCACTTCTCAGATATAGATTGTCGTATAAATCTATTGTTCTCTACACTCTCCTCCGGACAGAAGCCCCGGCGACTCCCGCGTCGCATCGCGTTTTTTGGCTAGCGCCATCTATAGTGGTAAGTAAAGAAATCTAGTTCGCGGAAAAACACGGAGACTGTCAAATCGCATTGAGTGTTTGCATTGATATGGCTTATGTCTTATCACTCTGAGTTCTGAAGAAAGAAATAATATTCTTTTAATTTCCTAGCTCTTCTTAACCTTAAAATTCTGTCAGAAACAGATCTTTAGCAAAATGTTCGGTAAGGTCTCTGTAAAAATCTTATACATTTGTATAAGCTGAGCGCCACCATTTTAGTCTGGTCAAAAAATTGATGACTTTCCCGGCTATAGCATTGACCTTTTTTAAATATTCTTTATATAATGCAACCATACAATACGTTGATACAATGGTACAACTATTCTCGTCACTCCAAATGCCACATGTTCTCACCCAAATGTGCGGTAATTCTATCAATTCTATGCAGAGGGCAGTACAAGCGAGATTCAAATTTATTATTATTTCATGAAGCATTTTCCTATAATTACATTGTTTAGTTTCTTCTTTTGGAATATGAGGTAAAACTGAAAATCATCTTTAATTTTTGAAAACATATCACAAGAAAAGAAATATAACAAACATTTTTGTTTGTGACCTTTATGCCGCCATTCCGTTTTAAGTTAACATGTGTGTGTGATGTTGAAATGTCTTTCATTTGTGCAGTTCCGTTTTGTAAAGAAGTTTCAGCTGATAAAATGTTTGGCATATACCAACGGATGGCGGATGGATCTTCTTAGCGCCTCTGGCCATATAGGCAACTTTATGTGCAACCAATGCATTTCTTAAGGGGATGTCTGGATATTTGTTTCTTTTATTATAAACATTTTTGCAGGCAGTTTGGTATTTTTAAAAACGTTTATTGTTCAGCTATGAGGTGTGGAACCTTTTGTTGTGAATTTTATCTTTGTTGAAGATATTTTGCTTATATTTGGTTTGCACACTGTATCACGACGAGGGAGTGTCATATTTCTCAAAACGGAGTTCCGCACATTGTATTTAACGTTTTATTTGGTATATCAAATACTTTAATATTTGTGTTGAAATACCGCGCGCATCCTTCGATACAAATTTCCAGACTTCCCCATAAGAAATACATTGACTGCACTTAAGGTAGCTGACTAGTAAACAAACTTTTTTGTAAACAATGGCATGCGTCCTTCTCTAACGTCAACGACAACGTATATCTATCCCGTGGCGGGAATTTTGAATCCGTTTCGAACTTTTCAGATTTCTTAAAAATTTGGTAACATTTTTCAAAATTTCATAAAGATAAAATGCTCTTTATGTTGTAACGTGTGTCACCACAGCGAGATTTTGTACGATAATCGATAAGAAAAAAGAATTATATATTTTACCAAAAGGGCATTGCAGGTACCTTTCAAATCATGTTTTAAAGTATCTGCGAAAACCTCATCATATTCCGCCTAGTAATTTTTGAGATATCTGAAAAGTGCGATTTGTTTACTAGTCTGCCCTCTTAAGGTTGCCTATCCGGACAGGGGGTTGTCGCCATCTGTACACACGTATAGACGAAGTACCACACATCAAATTAACCTTAGAAGAATAAAACCTATTAGAAAAAAAGTGAGTTTCAATACTGACAGGAAAGAAATTCTTCAAAGGATAATCATTCAAGATTGCGAACGAAAACTATTATGGAACTCCTGACTTATAGGCAATTTAAGTGCATGTATTTCTCATGAGGGTTGCGCGCAAATTTCTTTTTAACGATAGGCGAGTTATTTTTGCATAAATATCAAATAATTATTTGGTACCAAATGAAACATTAAATACACGGCTACAGTGTGTATTGTGGCTTTTTCTTTAATTTTGTCTTTGTTGAAGGTATTTTCGCTGAGAGTTCAGTTGGACTTTGTCTCACGAAGATGGACTATCTCATTTCAAAAAATAGGCCACGTCACATTGTAGCTGCATATTTAACGTTTCATTTGGTACCAAATGCATACTTTGATCACAGATAACCAGATAGTTCAGCGAATAGAGAAAAAGTTGGCGGTTTTGAACCTTGAAATGGCATCATTTTGTGTTTAGTTCTGGCATTATTTACCATTTAGAGAGTGGCGTTGCAAGCTGCGAGTTTTACCTTGAGCGCTTCATTCCTAAATTAGCACTGATAGTATGAACGTCGATATCGGCTAATTCGCATATTCAGTGCAGCAAGTATCGTACGGTAAGAGTCGAGGAACAAATTCAGGAATAAAAATATACCAAATAGTTTTAATTGTTATTGAAAAAAACTAACGGCATACAAAACATAAATTTCATTTATACAGGACCTTACAAAATCTTGATAAATTTCTAATGTTATATTTGGAACCTCGCATCTGGACGTTTTTGGGGCCAAATTTTATGTATTCTAGTTTAAATGCAAGAACAGCCGGTTTAGCGCGATAACACTAACCAATGATTTTCTTAAGGGGTTATATACAGTTAAATCTTTTAAATATATTTTTTTTTAATTTTATTTTCGTAATATATTTAAGTACACACACAGAAAATTTCTTGTCAATCCAGCGAGATACTCGAAGTTACACGTACATTTGTTATGGCGTTTTATACTTCATACATATATGGTACACAAAGTGCTTTTAAAACTTTAAACACGTTTTTCTCAAAACTGTGTTTTTAAAGTCGGTGAGCAAGGCTGAACCGTCCAATCTCAAATTTTAACACCAGATTTTAAAGTATATTTTTTAGCAATTAATAAAGGATTATTTCTCACATAAATATTTTCCATTTTATAAACAATTTGAGACCTAAATGTTTGAAAAAAATCAATTTTTTTTCTTGAAAAGCCGCCATTTTATCAAAAATTATTATTTTACTTATTCCTTCGATCAATTACAAGATAGAACATTATACTGACGAAATATCTTGATTTTCGATGATCCAGTCCAGAGATATTGTGCTTCTTTTTAGAGCTGAACCCGGAGATCAGCCATAGCAGCTTTCAAAATAATTATTTTTACAAATAAAAAATGTTAAAATATAGTTAAAAGTTACTATAATATGTGTACTCCATACCCTTAAAAATATATTAATATAAATAGCTGATTATCCAACTTGACCAGTTGCTTAAAGAATGTAATGAAGCAACGCCGGCGTTGGATGAAGTCGTCTTTATAGTTTCTTATTTTTTCTTAGATTTTTTTGATAAATCGTAGAGTCGATTCGTTGATTTTAAAACAGAGGCAGAGAATTTCTATTTAAGTTTTAAGCACTAATACAATATTTTTTTCCTAGTTCAAACTATATTCGCCTCACTTTTATTCGATAGTATAAATTGCAACAAAAAGAAGTTAGGAAAATACTGTACGTAATTATTAGTTGAAAGTTTAGAAGCAATTGAGAAATTTGTAGAATTATAAAACGAATGTAAAAAATAATATCGGTTCCAAAAAATGAAACCGGTGCGGTGTTTATCAAAGAGTAAAACTATATGTATTTGCTGACAGTGCAACGTTTAGGCTAATTAAATTTTACTTTTTAAAATGACTCCAAGAGTGAATATCAATTTGACTTCCAACATCTTATAAAAGTGCGATACAAGGAAAAATAGTTAATTTTTTAAGTTAATTTTGTCAAGAAGCTTGGATTAAAATAATTTGTTATCATTATTTGTTTGTAATTTTAAAATGTATATCCTTTAAACCCCTACATTTATTATCCCCACCGATTAAGGAGCTTTGACCGTGTATACGGTTTCAATACGCGTTACTTAAAAAGTTTTGTGATAAATCAGCTGATATTTCCCAACAAGTCAGAATCCTGTGTAACTTGCCGTAAAGTAATTTTGAAAGTGCACTAATTTAAATTTAGTAAATACATTACACTGATGCCTTGTACTTTTATTTAATTTTAGTGTATATAAAATATCTATTGTTAATACATATAACTTAACTAATAAGAAATATTACTTCATGTAGCAAAAAGTAAATAAAAATACAAATAATGTAACAGGTTCCATGGACTCAGTGAATTAGTAGACTTTAAAAATTACCTTTTGGAACATTATCCGACCATGGGCTTTCTCAGGAAACATCAGCTGATTATAGTTTGGCACGTGACCATCACAAACAAGCGAATTATTAGCTTTGCTCGTAGAGCCGATCACTGACTTTTTTAACCCTCGAATATCATAGCGGAACGTCATTTTAATCGGGGTTCATTGGTTATCGGCATTGATATTTGTGGGTTAAAAAAGTCAGCGGACTGTCAATGATCGACTCTACGAGCAGAGCTACTAGTTCAACGATTTGCATTTATGTAGTTTTAGCAGATCTTAAATTCTGACGTTGGGTCGGCTTAACACGATGCGAGTTGTCGGAGACCTTCGGGAGTAGTTGCTCCGCGACTTTTATATTTGGAAGGCGCAATTGGTATTTCTAGAAATTCTCATTTATAAATCCTACAGCTTATGTAACCTTTAACATTTCTGATCAAAAGCATGGGATGAGCTATCTGGTTATCTGTGCCTTAAGTACCCCATCTTGTAACTCTTTCCCCTACACGTCACACAAATTGGTAAAGACGAAAATCGTGTGTACAAAAACCGATCTAACCTATAGGGCGAATATAGGAAACCGGTTTTTGGTACATGCGAGTTTCATTTTCGGGTTTCCACTCTGTACCAACCCAAGTCTAATAGAATATGTTGTGTAATAAATGCACCAAATGATAATGCCAATACTCCTAAAAAAATGGGTGTACTGTTTCCTGACACCACTCTGTATACAAACAATGATGGGAAAAATAGATGCACCAAACTACTTATATATGATATCCAGAGATATGTATATCCAAGCCTAGAAGTACCTATACCCACCTCATCGTCAGGCTATAAATACCACAGCATTCATAGTTTTACTGGCAGGACAATAAGAAGAAGGAAACCATCCAGCCCTCGTCCCTCGATACAACATATCATTATGACAATATTCTTTCGCAGGTGTTCAAAGGAAAGCGAAACCCATGATCTAGTTCACTGGCTGGATGTCGTGATACGTTCGTCCTACAGCGAGTTGCGGCCGAGCCGGCATTAACGTCGGCGAGCCAAGGCACACCTGATCCCGCGGCTCGAGAGCCTCCCCCGTAAATGGTGCAAGGCACACTCGATTCTCCCGCGCGGCCGCGGCCTCCTCGATCTGCCGCGTGTATTATGTATCAGCGCGCGAAACAGTTGACAGGCGGCGCTGCCATTGTGGACACCACATAAACTGGCCGAGACTGTCCCATAGCTCAACGGGACATTTAAATGTCAACCGGTCACTTGGCAGTCCCACTATTCACCTACCTACTGCGATTGTGGTGGGCTTTTTTAGTCGCCCCTTCTCTTAGCGCGCTCTCTGTCTCGCGGGCTTCGCGGAATTTATGAATAATTGTCGTCGGCCGAGAGCGGCCGCGGTTTTTGCCGCATTTTTGACTGAATTATACATGTACCATCTCTTCTTTTCGAATGTTCGACTACGTCGTCTGCAGGTGCCCTTCTGGCCCGTTTGTTAAGACTAAGCCTCTGTGATCATTAACCGGCGTTCGGCGGGCATTCTTAACGCAACATGTGCACTCACTGATCGCTTGCATTAACCATTGCTCGAAAAAACTTTGGCTACTGTGGCCCAGCTTGAGATGGTCGCATATTAACATAATCACTTTTTCCGCCCAAAAATTATCCTTAAATTAGGGACAGAACTCAGCGCTTATCCTCCTTTTAAGGCGAAAAGGCATCGTCCAAATGAGATATTAATATTCGTAATTAATCTACACTGTAAGGGAATATAACACTACATTTTGATGGACATAGCATTTTATCAACATATAGTTAAAAAGTAAATACAGAGAGATAATTTGAACGTGACAGTATAAAAAAGCGTTAAATATGCGATAAAACGGACAATATTTATTTACACTTATAGCAATTACACTTGCCACCAGGGGTTTGTTGAAGTTGACCTGTCATTTCGTTTATTTTAAGTTATAAAATTATTTTATAGCTTCAGCAGTAATTTGTTATTTATTCAAAACGTTTAAATTATTGATATTTTAAAGTCTGGCTACGGCTGCCAAGAAGAACACAAGTTTGTGGTGCCGCTCTTGACTCGTCCGCGTTGTTTTGTTGTTTTCCGACTTTCTAATGGGTCTACTTTTGTTGCAATAATAGCAATAAATTAATTTGTGTTTGAGATCATTTAGATCCGAGAATATTAAAAGTGTGAACACATAGGGACATGAAGATTTTGATAACATTAACCGAGTAATAACAGTATCTGGAGATAAATAAATATGTAGGTACAAATAAGAAAAGCTGTCTTTTATAAGCAGAAAATTTCGATAACAAATTCAAATACAACTAATTCAATAAGAGATTCAGACAAGATCCTGTAATAACAAATTCAAATACATTTTTTTCAATAACAGATTACAAACAGGGGTTTTCGAAAACAATTTCAAACAAATGCATTTTGTTTACCTTTATACACTTGGGCAATAGTGTCCGTTCATTTTTAAGAGGAATATGTCCTTACTATACCACTGACTGTCCTAATTTGAGATTACTTTTGAACGGACACTAACACCAATATTGTCACTTAATGTAATCGTGACTTACGGTATGCCGTGTAAGTTTCAATGAGGAGGCAACTGACGACTTTTGACGGCTTACTGCCTCACGTCAATTTGATTTTAAGTTCTTTGAGTTCATATTTGAAACATAATTATTCTGAGGACTTACACGTCACAAGGTTAAACAATGTAAGAGGTGTTTCCGTAAGACTAGCTTCCGCGGCAAAATAAGCGCCAATTACCCCAATCGTCATACACAGATAAAAATGGAGGTAAATTCTCATAACTAATTATGTACTTTATACTCAATATATTATGTAATTTTTTAAAATACAGATATAATACTATAAAATAAATCATGTTGTGAAACTACATTATTCATAATGGATTTTTACATGGTAATGAAGTTTCCATGTTAAAATTACATACAATCTACAAAGTTACATAAGAACATATGTAATAAAAATTCACCATAAAATTTTAATTACATTATAAGTACTGTAAATCAAGCCATTTTTGTAAGTATCCATAATATATTATGTAGTCCGCAAACTATCATGTAATACATTATGTATTATGTACTCTTACACAATTTATATGGAAAAAAAATCCCCTCCTCCGCGGCGGGAATTTCCTAATTCGTTGGTAATATGTAAGTGCATGTGAAGTGAAGTGTCTTTCGTAAGTATATTATTTAAATTCTTACTATGTTTGTTTGTGGCATTTGCAAATATTCATTGAATTCAATGCAATTGTATCATCAACACCTTAAATTGCATCGTTACCTAAAGAATACCGGATTCAAATGTTTATTTGATAGTTGCAACGTTACAACCTCAACTTACAGAGGTTATATCAAACATGTTTCTCGATTCCACGCAAGTTGGAATTACAAACAATATACCTGCCAGATTGATAATTGTATCAAGAAATTCAATAAAACGGCATGTATCATTTCGCATATGTGTCAACATTCAGAAAAATCGCAATTAGTTTTCTGTCCTTTTAAAAATAAATGTAGACTTGAACGATCATTTCGAAATAAAAATCACACTTACTAAGAAATCATCACATTCGACAGTTTTCGGGCACCGAGGAAGCAATAGAAATTGATAGTTTGGACGGTAGTTTTACCGACGAATTGATTGAAATAGGAGAAATCCTTGATAATCAGCAAAAACTGGATTTTGATGAGCAACATAGTGATTTTCAACAACAAGGTCTTTCTTTATTGTCAAATTTATATTTGACACTTCAAAGTAAACACTATATTACTGAGGAAGCACTAAAAACAATAATACAAGGGATGTCAGACTTCGATACATTAAATGTTGAATATTTACAATCTAAATTAAGATTAAACGTTGAAAAATTAGAAGTAATTAAAAAGAGTCTGTTTAATTGTGCACATAATAATGAAAAAGGGATTCTAAGATCGACACCTTCGCGAAATAAATATTATAGAAAAAATTTACATTTTGTGCAACCGCAAAAAATTAGATTATTAGATGAAAATGAAACTTCACATTTTTAATATGTTTCTATAAAGGAGACAATATTGTCTTTATGTAAAAACGAAAATGTTGTCCAAGATTATTTTTCAGAATTACATTCTTACGATGGCATTTATGAAGATATTACCGACAGAAGTGTTCATAAAGATAACAATTTCTTCAAAACTAACCAACATTCTATTAAGATTATATTATATCAAGACGAATTTAATATCTGTAATCCATTAGGTTCCATGAAAACGAAATACAAAATTGTTGGTATATACATGACCCTGGAAAATTTATCACCGTGGTTTAGAACAAAGGTTGATCACATTCAACTAGTGGCAGTATGTTTTAAAAGGGACATTAAAAATTGTGGGATTTCTGTGATACTGAAATCAATAATTTCGGATATAAAGTCAATGGAAACTGAGGGATTACAAATAAGTGGCAATACGATTCTAAAAGGAACTGTTATGGCGGTTGTTGGTGACAACCTTGGAAGTCACAAATTGGGTGACTTCGTAGAGACCTTCAATACTAATATACATTTCTGTTGATATATTGATATGTCTGTAATTTTAATGCGCCTTCAGTTCGTAGCCAAATTAGAAGTAAGAAATCGTATGACAAAGATGTCTCTTTGGCACTTTTAAATAACAGGTCATATAATGGCATAAAAAACAACTCCCCATTGAACGATTTGAATTATTTTCACGTTTGCTCCCAAGGTTTAGCACCTTGCTTAGGGCATGATTTTCTAGAAGGTGTTGTTCCCTACGATCTTATGTTGTGCATTAAATACTTTACAGAAAAAAAAAAATTTTTCACACGACTTTTTGAATGCTAGAATTAAAGAACTAAGATTTGTTTTACAGCGCAAAGAAACAGTAGCACCTATAAAAAAGCAAAAAGACAAAATTGTAGGATCAGTTTCAGAAATATTTTATATATTAAATATTTTGCCCTTTGCTTTATTTGAGAAAATAAATGATCTCATTGTTTATAAGGATGTGTGGAATATTGTGCTTAACTTACGAAAAATTGATAACATTTTATTAGCTTTTCGTGTGAGCATTAACCAAATCTCGTATTTGAAAAATTAATTGAAAATTATAGTGTCTTTAAATATAAAACATGAAAAATTTTCAATTAATATTAAACAAGATTCAAATAACATTAATAGGATTTATAACCAAATAACTTTTACAATCATTTTTTTAAGTGAAACTTATTTTTTGTTATATGTCAATTAAAATAAGAAGAAACATTGTGAAACTATTTGTCAATAATAGAAAATTTCAAATTCCATATTTTACTCCTGAAGAAGTTTTAATCAATAAAAACGAAACGCTGAGCAGAATATAAACTTATATTTTATGACCTAAAAACCCAATAATTAAAATAATAAATAATTAATTATTTATTTACAAACATGTAACCCTTATGTTTTGTTGTCTTGGAAGAAACCCCATATATGTAATCCTTATTAAGGAAGAATTGCTAATATTTTTTATACTTATAATAAACATATTTTTTTTTAATAAGAATAATAATCTTTATTTATAAATTTACCTTATCCTTTTACTTTAATATAAAAAATAGAAATTCACTTGTGAAATTACATAATAATGAATGTGAATGTAATTGTAAAATATTTCTTTCCGATAGGAATTACATTATAGGTTATGCAATTATTATTCAAAATTACGCTAAAAAAAGCAAAACATATTTAGTGGAAGTACTGTTTAAGTGGCAGCTAACTCAGCTGATTTTTACAAATGTAAACAGTACACCCCTTAC
>JAWQRP010000199.1:0-36255 GCA_033557875.1 Quadriops clusia | reverse complement strand
TGAGGGGCTGTATCTCCCTAGGGGTTGAAGATCGGACAGGGGTCAATAGGGACTTTTCAGCTTCTTTTGGTGAGTACTATATGTGGTGTAAAGGAAGGGGTGTAATTTTGAAACGCCCTGTATATGACCAATATATTATACTAGTTAATGCCCGTGAAAAATCACGGGTAGCCATGTACACATATATTTATTACCTTGTACACGTATACTTATTGCCATGTGCACATATACATCTGAACATGTACACGTGCAGATATTACCATGTACACATATACATTTTACGCTATATATAACATTTAATCTTACGATTTCGACATATACATGTTATGTTCGCTAAAAATTTTTGCAGCAATAACATACCATATACAGTAGCGAACAGAAGAACGTAATAGTAGTAGGGATATTTTCATACTTTTTGAATTTGAGATTTATTTCAATTGAAATTTAATATTAGTCTCATTCCTTATTTTTAATAATTATAAATTTTTAATTGTAAAAATCATAAAATTTTCATGTTGCAAAAACTTTCCGCAGTTATATTGTAACACTATACGTTAGTCTTACATTGATAGTTAAAAGAATCGCATTAAAAGAACTGTTATATTGTCTGAAAATATCAATTTTTGGCATGAGTTTGTAAAATGCAAAAACATAAAAAGTCACATTGATTGTTTTCACAAATTTTATTAAAAAAATGAAAAAGAAAAACACATACAAGTTAACGAAAAGGTTCAATATTCGGCACATGTGTTGTCTAATCATATACCAGTATACTACACTGAAGTAGACGTAACGGACTCCCACATTTAACAGATATTGGAAACAACGGTGAAAATTTGGATAACCCTTTTGCTATTGTTTGTACGGTTGTATCGTACTCTATCCACTATCAACTGACTTAATCGTAATTGCTAGCACAGCAATTATATGATTACATATACATAATTTAAAAACTGTAAATAATACTCCTATAAAATAGGTATTAAAATATATTTGTAATATTAAATTTCACTCATTTAATTTGTAGTACATATTACAGGCTTCATTTCGGGAAGTTCTTCTTTTGTCCGCTAAATATACGTATGAGAGTATAAAAATGCATGATGTATATGTGTACTCTTACACGACGCGTCGTCTCACCAATCACAAAGCAGTTTTAAGAAAGAACATTTTATTTAAGTTTTAAAACAGAACATTATTAAATTTAACAGATAATTTCTTCTTGACCAACGTGAGTCCAAAGAATTAAAAAAAATAAATGTAACTTATAATGATTTCATATTTGTATTATCATTTCATGTTTTTTTTTAAATCCCTTCTTGTATATTTGTTATATAAGAAGTAGGTACATAATAATCTTGCTCGTAGAGCCGATTAATGACAGTCTGCTGATTATTTTAACCAACGAGTTACAACGTGGGAACGGTATTTTAATCCTGGTTCTTTTGATACCCATGTTCTTGTTCGTGAGTTAAAATATTCAGCGGACTATCGTAAATCCTCTCTATGAGCAAACTTTTAGTCCCTTAATTTAAAATTTGTGTTATATAACAGACAGTCAGAATGCCATGACTTACCACAAGGAAAGCCAGTAAGTTCACGATAATATGTATATTTTTGAAGAATGGAAAACAACCGAGATATAAAATTGATTCAAACGATTTTGAAAACATTAAACGTTAAATGAACTTTTTTGTCCTGTCTATTATATATTTTTTTGTATTACTTTAATATAATAAGATTACTTTATAACCTGCGCCCATTTGGGATGTACTATATAAGCGTTATACATATAATGGTCAAACAAACGTTTTCAAGACATTTTTTTATAAAACTTCTGGTTTATTAAATTGCCGAGAAAACAATTTCTCAGCAATTATATAACTAACTATTTGTGCTACTTGGGTTGTTTAGCTTTAAAGTGGATGTCGCTGGTTTGCCTGGAGATACCCATTATTTTTTGTGCCTAAGATTTTCGCAATATATCAATTTTTCATCGACAGTCACAATGAGGTGGATAGATGATATTCTTTTGTACCTGGAAAGCAGTATTTTTTCGGTTTTCAGTTGCATTTCATTCTGTTTATGTGAAACCCATTTTCCCACGTTTTCAGTATTTCTCATGACTCAGAAATGTATGAAGACGAATTCTATTAAACGTTTCTCGGAGGTTTTCCATGTCCTTCGTTTCTCGCATCAAAGTCGACATTTTAGAATTTTTTAAACCACTCAAAGCACTGTGACTTAGAGCATGCTCACCGTAAACTTCGACAAGCGTTCGATTCGATTTTGCAGCAGCTTTCTTCAAATGGTATCAGAAAATCAGTGCAGTCCGTAAATTGTAGTTTTTAGGCACAACATTAGACATGTTCAGCTCTATGAAAGAATGTGTTCTTGTATGAAACGTATTAAGGTGGATGTATATACCTACGCCTGACCTATACCTAAAGGTGACCGGTAGATGTTTCGCGCTAATTATTACGAACTGTCCGCTTGTAGGGCTCCGTTCTCTGAAGACTACCGGTCACTTTTAGGTACAGGTCGGGCTTAGGTACATCTACCTATTATTGTTGTGAGTTAAAATGTAAACAGAAGAAAATGGCGCTAATGCCGCGGTTTCACAGTCACTAAATGAACAACTATAGAACCTTCTACGAGCAAATTCCGCTTTTATATTTACAGACCTGTTATATCCTTTCGTTTTGTTGATAGATTTATCTGATAAATTTATCTCTCTAAGTTCGGGAGCTTTTCTGCTTTTTTACCTAACCTCTGTCATGCACACACTCATGTATACTTATGTATATTGCAATAAAAAACTTGTGTTTTAGAAGAGCAACTTCCCGTAGGGGCTTCTGCAAAAAATCTCTTACCGGTGTCTAGACGCGAATATAAAATGAATGTTAAATAATTTTTTATATTTAGATTATGAATATAGAACGTTTTACGTTTAATCTCCTAATTATTATTATTTTGATTAAAAACATTCATAGCTTTTATTTATGCACATATGTGAAAATACATAATATTTCACTGGAGTTTTGGAATACAATATTGGGAATTTTAATAAGGTTCACTGAAGCTGTAGGGCACGTAAATAGTATATGTATTAAGCCCTTTCTCTTCTCCCCTACATGCAGACTAATATTTAAATCAAATATAAATTTTGATTTTATTCGGAACACCTTTCCCCAATACAAATAGAATGGATCCCTACAAATAGGTTTTCTCCGCTACCTTCACGGATCCAATTGAATTAATCTTAAAATTTTCTGTTTTTATGTGAGAAAACCTTTACCTTCTCTTCGCGTATTTCGATCACGTCCGCATTGTCATAGGGAGGCGTCAACAAAACTAGTAATTACTGTATTGACAGTTCGGTTGAACAGAATTATATATATTGGGAGAAAGGCGAGTGGAACTGACGTGCAATCGGAACACACGCATCGGATATGGAGCTTAATGTTAGGGTGGAAGTGCTCCCCTGTTTCTTTATTTCGCGGCTTTCTAGTTGAAATCTAAAATGAGACTCGTTCCTCCCTTTTGCACCCTCAACGACAGGAAAATAAAACGATGAATGGGCCGTTCGCGTGAGGAATTAGTTTTATAATGAAAGCTGCGTTTAAGTAAATATCATATTGTTGGTTATATTTAGAAAGTAACAAATTAATTCGGGTGGCATGTGTTAATTTTTTTGCTACTGATAAATGAGGATTTCATTCTTCCTCCATAATTTACGATAAAATTACTTCAAAACACAGTAAATAGACATTTTCGTGGGCCAAGCCTTAATTGGCCATCTTTCGTAACAAAGAAGCAAAACTAACAATTCGCTGTTCTTGGGAAAGTTTTGTCAAAGTATAAAGCTTAACTACATGGCTCAAATTAAACTTATTATCCAAGTAAATATCGTGCACCTAAATAAGTATAAAACTTAAAGATTCTAATGTTATTCTGAGAAGTTCCGTGGCAAAAGTGTGAAAAGTTTGTGTAAATCTGTACTGGAAGCGTCTTTTTGTATATAGTGCCTCTCTGATCGATTGTTCCCAAGGGAAATGCATACAGTTTCATCTCTTGAGATAAAGAAATTTCAACTGGAATATATTTCCGACAATACCAAACACTGATACATTGAAAGGAAGTTTTTGGCATAATAGACATACATCGTCAAGGAGCGACTGTAAAAATGAATCGGGCCGCTTTTATTAAAACAAAGAAGGGGGACCTTCCTAAACCCATTTCTGCGGCTTAAGTAAATACAAGGAACAACTAAAGCCTTTTTGACAAACAAAAATCTGTCTTTCCTTGTACACAGAAGTAATTGTGTAAACAAAGAAAAAATGCACGAAAATTGAAAATAACGACGCCGTATAACTAAGTCATTATTTCCGTCAATTTTACTGCCTGGTTTTAATACAGGATCTAATGTGATTTCCCCGTAGATTCGAAAACGAACGTTATGGGCTGTTATCTGGCGATGTGTAACGAATGCATTTTCGGTATTAATATCATTCAGGATCATTTATGTAGAACACGCGCAATATTTCTTTCTGGCAATATGTCTATATTTAGGATGAAACTGAACAGTAATCGCCATCCGGGGAAAATGAGTAAATTTA
This sequence comes from Quadriops clusia, assembly GCA_033557875.1. Lineage (NCBI taxonomy): Eukaryota > Metazoa > Arthropoda > Insecta > Coleoptera > Hydrophilidae > Quadriops > Quadriops clusia. Next base: position 31,636 of record JAWQRP010000199.1, on the reverse strand, counting down.
TTGATTAGAGCTAATGCCAAAAGTTTCCTGGTGAGTGAGAAAATGACTAAAAGCACCTCCCGGTAGCTAATGCGTCTCATTTAGGGCATCAACTCGCGAAATGATTTATAATACTCAATAAGGAAAACATTTGTACTAACTTTTTACTTTCTAATGAACAAATTCATTAAGATTTCTTCGGGGGCTGGAAACGTAATTCCACTTCCACAGAATACACATCTATCAAAATGACATTTTTAGTATAAAAAGGCCGCGGCCTTTTAATCAACGCAATTGTTTACAAAAGGAACAATTTTTCTCCGGGAAATTGAATTCGTTTTATTATACGTTCATGTTACTGCGATCGAGGGACTGCTGAGAGGAATTTCAGCGCATTAAGACAAAGCAAATTGATTATGAATAAAATGAAAATTTAGCCGCCCTCTGCGTAAACCCTCTTAATTTATATTTTTCCTTATCATGAAGAATTTGCGGGGCAAGATATATAATGCTGTTAATAATGCTTTATATGTATTCTGGACCATTATTACTTAATATTGTTTACCGACATAATATTTAAAATTTCTCAAATCGTTTTTTAATTAATAATAACGGCGTCTTACAAACATTCTATTTATAACTGTACACTGCTATTAAATTTTACTTTTATATTACGACAGAACGTTTATCAGATTTTCCGTGAAATGTTACAATGTACTTGAATAATCGATTGAATGGTGTAAAAGACCGGCGATTGTCTTTGCATTATTAGATGTCTGTTGACCTAATTCGATTAGACGATCGTAAATATATAATTGAATTGGCGAAGAACTTTGCAGATAGTGTTCGTATTCCTAAAATATTTTCCATTTTCGAGCTAATGGTAAATAATTGAGGCGATTAGGGAAAAAAGGAGCGGAGCAGTTCCTCCTCGTTTCGGCGAATTGCTCTTAGTAAGTAAGGGACTTAAAAACGGGCTGGCAGTAGACTAGCTTGAATATCGCAATAAAAGCTCCCCTTTGTGAAGGGTGAGCAACGGAGGGATGTTGCAAAAAGTGCCATATCGAAATATGAAATGAATGACGCTCTTAATAGCTTGAGTAGATGCCACGCTACTTGACCCACTGACAACTGCGGAATCAATGGCGGAACATTGATAGTGCAGTCGCTGATCAAATGGGTGTACGGAATATACAGCCATTCATTGTACAGATGCCGCAGAGCAATGAATGGGTGCACTTTAGACAGCGTCTGACATGGAACGCCGAGGGATTTCTGCCTCCTGTAGATAAATTTTCCGGTGGATGAGTTTGGTTTGAATTTCGCGTATCGATCTGACGTTCAACGAGAGTTCATATGACCGTATTGAAACTCGAATATCATATGAAGCAGAAAGAAACCTATATAAATCACGGAAATAGAATCTGTTATTCTCGGAAACGGTCAATTTTTAGGGAGAACATCCCGCTCCTATCAAAAAAATAGATTGTACGACAAACTGCTTCGGCAATAAGGGAAAATATTCCGATCAGACGGAAAAAAATAGTCTTCATATTAAACGTGAGGTTATAAACTTACTAAACACATTCAATCGTATTTGATGTAAAAGATTAATTTACCCCAGTTCCAGTTTTCGTCGATTTGTAATTTAAGCTTCACGTCTTATAAAACATCCACAATTTAAATTTTATTCTCTCTAATTAATCTTTTACGTTCGAAATATCTGGAGGAAATTTCTCCATCTACCTTATTTTATCTACCTCATTCCCTCCTTCAGAGAATCTGCAACAATAGAGATAATTTTTAATGCGGCATGAAGAGTATTAAGATAATGAATATTTTGCATGTTTTACGCACCTAAACATCATTTTTATATTTCTTTGTGCTAAAAAGCCTTTAATGTCGTACCTAATGAGCGTATTATAAAAGTTAAAATCGTCTTGACTGTTGACCTAAAAAGTTTTTAATTGACGTATTGTTTGTAGCCCGAGAAATTTGCCAGAGATTTGATAACGCAAATAGATACAGTTCCATCCGCCCTCTTTCAAACGATGCTAATTTAAACAGCAACTTCCCACAATGCTGATATTTTAATTTCCTTCGGCGGCAGGCTAGAAATGCTAAATGAACGTTTTATTACATCTTTTCAATTCCAATCGGCAAATAATGCGCAATGGTGCGTAGCCTCACTAAATAAACATACCATGACCAAATTAAAATCAACACAATAAAGCTAAAATTGACGGCATATCTCGGGATCCCCTTTCAACTGAAATCAGTTTAAATCGAACCTCTGTGGATGGATGCGCAGTCTCAAGTACGTATTCACTTTTCAACGCAGCACTTTGGCCAAGCTCGTAGGACGTGATTCCGTATTTAATTTGAAATCCAGCCAACCTCTTTGAATATTTTATATGCATATCTTGAAATGTTTCTTTTCTGTGCTACATTTCACCCAGAAAAAGTAGATCCCTGAGGATTCTATTGGTATTATAATTTTAACACATCTTGTTTTTGGATTTAATATCCGCAAATGTAAGCGTCAATAAAAGAGTTTAATGCAGAGACCTGTTAACTCAAACGATCACTTCTAATCAATAAAAAGAGAGCTAAACGTTTTGTTGATTGTTATGGCGGCACTTTAGACAGTTTAAACTGAATCGTTTTAGTGAGAAAGGCTATTAGGCTGACCCTTACTGCTAAAATAATACGAGATTTCGCAACCACCGCATAGCGTCCCTAAAACGGTAGAAATAAGACTATAATGGGTATCAGTTCGAATATTGCCATAATTACTAACTCCTCGACCTTGTATCCACTTTAGCTGATTGTTCTGCGCAAAATTATAACTATTACCAAATAAACTTTTGGGTATTTCAATTACAATACATATAGTAGGCAAAAGGTTTTTTTTTGCCTGAGAAATTTACCTTTTGGGATTAGAACCGCTGTGTATCGATTTTCACTAACGGTTGTATTTATTCATGTACACAGGCATACAGCACAAGAGATTACATAACAAACACAATACGCTCTGATTTCGTACACTTACACCCTCCCAGAAGTTTTCTCATACGTGCGGAGCAGTCTAGCTTCCTAATTAGATTACAACTTCTAAAGCTGAAGATAAAACTCAAATAGAAACGAGATACTGGTAATATTAGAATTCTGATACAATTTATTGGCCATAAAAGCGTAGTAGAATTGTGGCCGGACTCTTGTAACATAATTTTATTTTTCTAGGTCAAGTGACATGTAGGAGCTTATGTAATCTCGAATATATTTGTTGGCGGTATTTATGAATAAACTTGTACGGTTAGAAATTCGGGATTGTAAATTATTTTTATGTTGAAGTAAAAACAAAACGAGATTTTGCTATATAAGTGAGCCCAAAAATACACGGCCACAGAATAGAAAAATTGTTATTGCTCACTTTAGCGGAAAACACGTTTCATAAGGAATAATAGATAGGCGGGTGTGTTCAACAAATTATTAATTCAAATTCTTATGAAGGTGTAAGAGAAATAATGCAATTTTCAGTTTAGCAGAGAATGGAAGGAAGGAACACTTCTCATATCAAGCGTTACATTTTGTTTTAAAAACCCTGAAAATAAATAAGAGCTACGAATTCGTGGAAGACTTATTCTATCCCTTCTCATTTTCACGGTTCGTATTTCGCCATCATTTTCGAATGTAATTTAGTTCTAAGGGTGAACTCATATTCACCCCTGATTTTTATCTGAACTTATTGATTATATCTAGTCGTCGCTTGGATAAAATTATAGTTGTAAAATCCTTTCTTCAGCTTGCAAACTTTTTTCTTATTTTCCTTTAATCTACCTGCAAGAATCCATCCCAGTACATTGCCATTGTCCCAAATGGTTTTGTCACAAGGGTCTGTCGGTTTACATCGTTTTATTTGTGGACCGTCCCCGATAAATCGTTATCTCTGCAGCATTCCTTGACGTTATACTTCAGGCTTGTCGCAAGTATAAAATAATAACAAAGTTACTTATCGGCTTATTGAAACAAGAACTGGGAATAATAAAAATAATGCGAATCTTTTTGTCCCTAGATATTATAATGATTTATTATTATTATTTATAGAAAACGAAATATTTTCAAATTATTCTTTGATATATATTTTGATTTTTTTTCTAAGTATTTAAAAAGTTATTATAGATTACAAGGAATGTTCTTTTTGTAGCTTTTGCATTTCCCATTTTATCTTCTTGTGTTTTGTTGCTATTAAATATAATTTTCAGATATTTATGTGAGTTGCTTTATTATATGCCCCTCACTTTCAGTATTCATTATATATCCTTATTTCCAATAACCATTACCTTAATCTTGTATAGATCTATTATCAGAACATATTTCTTTAGTTAATCTGTCTGTACCCAGATATTGCCTTCGAAAGCCTTGCTTAATTATAAAATTTTCAAATGTATTAATTTCAACAACTTGCTTTGTAAAAGAAGTTTACATAAAGCCCAACACAATGTTTAAATCAAACACAAAGTAATGTCAGTAACTTTTGTAAGTAAAACAATTATGTAAAGAAAATCTCTTTAAAATAAATATTAATGTAGTAGTTTCCGAAAAATGATTAGAAGTATCAAAAACATTTCTATACCATTTGTTATAACATAAAAATGCATTTATTCACATTTATCACTGGTCATATTTTAAACGATTCTTTTATTGAATTTCTTAGTTTTAGTATTGTGTTTATCAGAAATTAATAAATTCAATAACATAAAATATGATTCAGCTATTAAGTATAGGTATTTGAGATTTTTTATATCATCTAATTTCACAGAAAAGAAAATGTTCGTTTGAATTTTCTTGCATAGAGCACTTTTCCCAGTATAAGCATAACTAATTAATGAAAATCGCTTAGCTTCAATAGGAATAAAGGCAGATATCAAAATAATTTTTCTATCATCAGTTATTTTATTTAATGCATACTTATAATACCTATTTAAATTAGGGATTATAATAAAATTTGAAGTCCAAAGTAGCGAAACTGGTATTGATTATTAAAGGGGTAATACAACAATAATACGCTCTAATTTATTCGAATCCTTTTGCAGTTATGTAAAGGAATTTCACTCATAAATAAGCGCGATGAAACTAAAAATGTTCATGGTACACGAACGCAATTAAACGACGACATTACTACGCCATATTTCATTTGTATCATTTAAATTTTTGTAATAAACTGCAGTTAAAAATGCTATTGTTATCATTTTATCCAAAACACCGACTTGTTGCTTGTAAACTAAAAAGTAAGGTTGTTGCATGTCTTAACATTATTTGTTAGTATAGAAAAATATGTTTATGCGCAAATTAAAATATTTTATGACGCTTTTATATACATTATGAACATATGTTTTCGAAAAGTAGTTTGCAGTTTAATTGGCTGTTATTTACAGGGCTATATTTGAAGTGGAAATGCGTTTACACATTTAACTTTTTGCAGTGAAACAATGATGTTCCTTCAAGCTGAGAATAGACAATAAAACTTTTGTAGTTAAATAAAAGATGTGCACTTTTACGACCATAATATAGCGTATAGAAACTTATAAAAAGTCGGAAGTGTTATGTAAATGAACTGATATGAGTCATATAACCCTTCAACTGTAGCAAATATTGTAGCGCGGAAAGAACCCATTAAACTTTTATTCGGTTTTAGTGCAGATACTGCATTTCGACGAGGTGTTCTGCGAAGTGATAAATCCCCTCTGAAGTGTCATAGATAAGATGGGAATAATGTAAGTCGTACATCTCTTGTCGAAGTTAGGATATTGGTATTCATTTTTAATGGATAGGGGGCTATTCGCATGTCTGCAGAATAAAAAATATCTAATATATAAACGTTATTTACGGGAATGGGGTTTTTGTCAAAGACGTTCAATATTTTATTAAAATACATCAATAATAAACTGCTCAATTGCCTGAAGTTGGATTTTATAACTTTATTATTACGTAAACATTGGCGGCAAATATATGCGAGGACGTGTTTCAAATCCTAGCGTTATAAATAAAGGCACAATTTCGGCGCTTTAGTTTCGATGGAAAAGATCCTTTCTATGTAGAAAAAAACTCAGTTTAAAATCCCTTAAACAAGGGGCCGCACATAATAAACGAAAGATCAAAGCATCAATGTCTATTGGAAAAATTGAAAGACATCTGCTAATTTCATTTAGTATAAAGAACTTTTATCCTTAACCTTACTGAGTTTGCTTTGACCTCTTCTTGTGCTCACCCTGTGCATTCACCCTAACACAATGAAATTCCTGCTGTTAGATGGTCCATTAACACTATGACCTTTCTGTTAGTCTTCGTAATCACACACTAACTGGAGTCACTAATTTGTCTTTTATGTACTATATCCTCTTTAAATTTAAGCTTCTAGAATCACGTCTAACCATATTGGACTTAAGTTCTCGTATGCATATTTGGAAGGCAATGTTGTAGAAATGAACATAGATGTCTCTTTTGATGTTTATATTGTTTGTTACGTTATTTAATTAATACTCGTTGTGTAACCTTTTATATTATTTTCTTACACAAACGTAGATTCCATTCTACATAATAATAGTATAATATGAATACGGTTATGCTAAAGGACTTCTGTGTGTTTGATATTTACAAAGAAGTGCATCAAATTTTCTAAGCAAATATGTACAAACTATGACTGCATAGTCTATATCCAGCGACTTGTGTACGTATCGATCAATATGCGGCATAAGATGTTAGCTGCCATGATGGAATTTTAAAGATGTTAGATGTTTAGGTGAACGATGGCGGTATTAAAATACCTATCTTTTGGTATATTGAGAATATAAATATGGCAATTTGATGCGCTAAATAGTTTAGTTTAATTAATGTTAATATTTCTGCGGTAGCAGTTATTTTATTTTAGTATCGTATAGTCGAACGCAAATTCCTGATACGTGTCCTAAATTCGAAGGATATAAATGTCCCTGTTCCAGCGTTTCCACTATTCCTTGGCCATCTAAATATCAACCCGTATCAATTATTATTCCATTGTAAACCTAACCCACGTACAATAACCACTAGAACAATAGGATCCCCAATAAGCTATACTCTGTAAAGGATACAAAATAGAATTAAATTTAAGTATATAATCTAGACAGATTTTCACGAAACTAATTTCGGAAGCACTAAAGCAGATCCTCTTTAATCCCCCAACATCCATATAAACCCCGCGAATGCACGAAAAACTCGTGTGGCGAAAGAAAATTATGGAAAACGCCAAGAATTTTTCAGTCGATGTGACGGAAAATAGTGCGTCACTCTTGAAATCACACAAAAGAATCCGCCCGACATTCATAATTCAAAGTATTATTGTATAGGTGCTCCTACTATTTGAGAAGAAGTAGCTTTCGTATCTCGGAATAATCCTAAAGGTTAGGAAGGAGTACCGTTTGATTCGACGTAGCTTTCAGTAAATCCACGTTATCCCTCACCTTATCTGGAAGGCGTGCATTTTATTAAGTTTAAGATATTTCAGACTTGTATTTCGCCGATTTTTTCGAGAGTTATTTTAAATTGAATTAGTTAAAAGTTACACATGTTTACATTTATAAATCTGAAATTTTCAATAAACCTGCGTTGTTATAAATGAAGTACGTTTGAATCACATGTCACTAGAATGTGCGAATTCCCATTGTACCTAAGTAGTCTTTACTTTTCTCGAAATTATTTAGCTAGGTAACTTTTACTAGAGCCTGGAAAAACAAATGAGTAATAAAATATACCTTCATATTATGAATATTTAGTTTTTTTGTGGAGTGATTAGCAGTTGAAATCGCTTCCATGATATATTTCTAAAAGTAAGATATTAAATCAAATAAATACCGATTTAATTTGAATTTGATATTTTGCCCGTCAAAAAGTGCTTCTTTGCAAGAAGTATGAGAAATCATCCTCAAAACGGTTTTTTATATAACTTTTTTATAGGACTTCGTTTGAATTGCGAGTAGCGATATTTCATCATCATTCTGATCTAATAACCATTTAAACTTTTGTATTTACGTGTGGAATAGACATCAAAAAACAAAATTAAATTACCATATTCCATCTCATGGTTCTTGGGGGATCTTTAAAACAGTATGATGTCCTAAAGGAGTCTTCCCAACAGTTTTAATTTATTTTTTATTAACATATCTTTTCATTGATACAGTAGCATAATCTACATAATATTTTGGTAATAAGTAAATTTGTTGTATTTCTTAAGTGCAATTCACACAGAGGTGGCGTATGGCGGTGGCGCACAGTGGAACGATCCTATATGAAGCTATGTACATTTGGCGAAAAATGAAGAGTTAAAGAATGACGTAAATATATGAAAAGGGATATCTATATGAACTGATAATTACAAAAACGGCTTTGTAATGTCCAATTATACCTAAATTACTGCGTTAGAAAAGTGACGTTTCTAGGGATTAACCTAAAGACACTATGTTATTTAAATGGAAAAATTGCTTCAATTTTACTCAAACTTTTTTAAAAATGGCCTATTTTGTTCGCAAAATTATCACTTCTTTCGGTTTTTGCCATCCTTCGAAAATTTTCACCAACTTTTGTAAATAGGGTACATTTTAAAATTTCATGCACTACTCCCTTCTTGCTCTGAAATGCAAATGCCTGTCAGCTTGATATCACCATCCTCAGATTTATGATTTTTATTGAGTAACCTTTTAACAGACTAAAGTTGAGCAAAATCAGATTATTACAGGGGGCACAAATTACAAACCACAATTCTTTACCAAAGGATACAATGGATAATACTGGGCGTTCTAATAAAAACTGTCGCTTCTTTGCAGCTAGTACAAAAGTTGAAACACACTCCTTGAAATAAAATTACATTTTACTTAAAAGAGTTCCACTTCCCCTTCAAATACACAAGCACGAAGTAAACAGTTATTTGGAATAAACTGCAACATCCGGTTATCCAATTAATCGAACAGTTATTACATTTATTTAAAACCAAGTCAGTAAAGTGTTTACCAAGTTTGAGCTAATTTCGTACATTAATATTCTAAATATTAGTAAATGTCATATAATTTAGATTTTCGTTCCACTGTGTGGCGTGGCGCGGGGGTCAAATTTGACGTTTATTTGATGTGTTCGCCATTGCAAATGCATTAAACATACGTCAAATTTGACCCCTGCGTCTGTTTTTGACAAGAACGAAAATAAAAATCTTCTAGGAACTTTTTAAAATTTTTATGGATATATTTAGAAAATATTTATCCATACACATTTTACTATTATAAAAGGAAGAACATTTGTAAATAAAATATTTACATTAATACAAATTGGGTATATTACGGGATAGTTGCGTCTGTAGGGTGAACAATCATAACTAGTTTAACGTTAAGCCTGATCACAGCCACTAATCGCATCTTAGTAATTGGACCACAAACCAGCCATGTATTTTGATAGAATTGAAACAGCGTAAGTTTTTTTAACTTCCTTATTTTCCGATAATAAGGTTACTTTACAATATTCATTTTCCACATCCATCCATTCAGATAAAGGCAGGGCTTTGGTACTAAATATCGGCAACACAAATCTACTTCCGGGTGTGTGAAGTAAATCCTCACAAAGGCTAAAGCAGAGAAATAAATTTTGTTTCGTCATTCAAACGTCTGAAAATTACTACTACGCGACTATGGGTAATTTGTTGCGTTTTTCCACCGAGCTGAGGCGAAACCACTAAATCAATCTTCCTGAAAATTAGGAGTGGTTTATCAGGTATAAATCTAGAGATTTAATGTTACTGTCCTTGACAGTCGTATTTGTGGGGCGCGTGTATTTCACCGCTGCAGCATCTAGCTGTAAATTAATAGCAATAGAAATAATTAATCCGGAAACATTATTTATCGTGATAGGAACGTTACCAGAAAAGTATAGGTGGTTTATTTAAGTCTATATTTTTCTAATCATTTTACTTCTTCAGTTTTTGTTCTTAGTTATACAGTAGAACGTCCATTATCCGAACATCGGTTATCCGGAACATCGGTTATCTGAACACAATTTTCAACTATTGTGCTTTAATTTAACTATTTATTAGCTGTTCGTCAACGCAAACATTTTTTTTTATTTAAATTGTTTATTTTTCGTCCGGGGACTGTGTGTAAACACAATCTTTATTAACCCTAGGACGCCGACGGACATAAAGTATCAAATTGATATTATAATAAGAGACACATCATTCCTGTGTTGATATTTAAATTGGCTCTGAAGAAAAATGGACAACAATTTGTTCAAATGAAATTAAGTGATTACTTTTCTAAGAAGATAGGTTAGGTTAAAATATGGCGTAAATAAATATTAACACATTATATACCAACTTGTATCTCTTACTTTTCTGTAAAATCGATTATCCGAACAAATCGATTATCCGAATTACCCTTGGTCCCAATTAGTTCGGATAATCGACGCTCTACTGTACATAGATTGCTGCTGCAATAAATTATTAGATTACGTACCCAAGCAACAATTTTGGTCGAGAATACGTTAAAAAAGACCAATTTAGAGGTTAGCGATCTAACCAATTTGGTTAGAATTTACCATGAAATTACGTCGAAATATCGACAGTGGGGAATAACATAGACGTAAATTTAATGTAATACCGGAAACTATAAAGGACTTCATGGTCAAAGTTAAATATCCCTGATATAGGCCATATATTAGTTAATTTTAGGTAAACTTTAACCAGTTGAGGTACATTTAACTTATTTCTTACTAATATTACCTATTTTTAACTTATTTCTCTATTTGCATAAGGCGCATGAGCACGCGTTCAACTGTTTAAAGCTTTATCTAACAATTGAATAATATAATAAGTTCATACTTGTTTAGTATCTTCTTTCCCCGAAACAGTTTTAACGATAAAGTTCTTCCACAAACCTTCCTTCCACCATTACATTTATGCATATGTTTAAATACGAATAATTATAACAGGTTACCCTAGAACAAATATTTACTGCGCTGAAAAATTTTCTGGTGAAATCATAGATCCCCCTTCAAAATATATCAATGCGCCTCAAAATTAGCAGTCAAGACAAATTGTTAAATATTTACAAAAAAATTTTGAATCACATTTCTTAATGCGTCAGAGTTTAATTTATAGTCATCTTATTTGGAACTTTAACCATACTCATTATAATTACTTTTGCGAAGTTGTAATTACTAAAATAAATATTAACCATCAAACTGCCCAAGTACAAAATGGTGGACATGAATACTCAAGTTATAGATATATAAGTATAGCGAGACCTAACGAGTTGAACACCAAGTTTAAATTACTTTCGTTTTCGACCTATTGATTGAATTGCCTTTATACCAGGATAAACATATTCTCAAATAATATGTGTATCAAATCATAATGAAATAAATTGTAAAATGGTTCTAATTTTTACTTTCAATCTTCTAAACAGTGTAACTAGCTTTCACCAACACATTTGTACTGCGCATTTGTTGTATCTTTAGCAGTTGGTACGGACAAGTACATCTTTATAACATCAAATTTCTAATTAGTTGGTTGCCTATACGTGAATGTATCTAAGATAAATACAATAACTCGCAATGTCCATTGCAGATACCATGTGATTTAGTGACCACTTATTAATTAATGATAACTTAGAATTTAACATGGAAGAATATTTCTATTCCTCTCCGCTTTCATCGATGTCACTGTTCTGATGATCTGTGATGCTGCAATAACTTGTACTGCATATACCCTCAATGTATTTTAATCATTTTTATTGAATTTCCATTCTTCTTTCTTTTACATCTGCAATAACTTGATGTGTACTTGTACTTGTGTTTTGGTATTGTTATCATTTTCTTTAAAGCGTTAACCTAACCTAACTTTTTGAATCGACAGAGGAAACATTTAGGCCAGAATTCGACTATGAAATATTATGAACTTTAAAGTTAAATTTTTAGGGTAATTGGTGGTATAAGTTGAATAGCAATTCGATCTTCAACCGCTAGAAATAAAAATTGAGGAAATTTGACTTTCAAGCCTTTTTGTGCAATTGAGTTAAAATATGGAGTTATATAAGTCGTAACTTACTTATTTTTTGGACTTAAAAATAACTTATTGGTAATATTTGCTTCAAGGGATTATCTTTAGGTTAAAATTAGACTAAAATATACTAAATAAATGCCATTAAGGTTTAAAGGATATGAAGTTTATTTCGCAGTTATATTTAACCAAATGTTGATCTGATTTTTTCACATAAGTTTCATGAGTATAAGTTATACTTTTGATGTTAGTTTTTGGTAATATAAAACTTCTAATCTTTACTTAAAACGCATTTTGTATATAGTTAAAAAGTAAGTTTCAATTTACTTAAATTTAACTTATTTAAGGTATTTTTCCTTAACCACAGGTATAATTGACCAATGATGTTGCTTGGGCACTTTAATCAATAGGTAAATTATACTTTCCTCTATATTTTTGAGAGACCATTTTGCAAATTCCCAAGTTGCTTCAAAGTTGCAATATATTGAAGGATTATCGGAATGTATACCTCACACTAAAACAACAAAAGCATTCTCTCTGCAATGTTTCGTACTTTAATATGATAAACAAAACTTCGTGACACAAAACTTTAAACAAAGCATGATGGCGGGGGACACCTAGAGAGCAACATAACACTAACTAAGCTACCAAAGCACAAAAGAGGTAAACAGCCACGTGCCTGTTCGCCGGGGCTAAAACTTTACATGTATATTGAATGGGATATTTATTGCGACTCTATTGAGACGTCTAAAAGTTTAGCAGGCAGTTTCAATTTTGAGTCTACATGTGTCGCCTCTACACACATAAAACGACCACTGCGGATGACAAATTTCCGAAAGTGTCATCTTATGAAATTCAGGGCGCATTTTTAAGCGTAATTGGCTCTGCAAGGGCCAACCCTTAGAACACATTCCTTAACGACATCGTTTGTAACTTCCGAAAGGGTGCTTTCGTTATTGTGCATGTTTGTATGGGCGCGTAACGTGAAAATGTAACGTGGCTAACCGAGTTATCGATTGTATCTAACTTGTCTGATCGCAATATATGTGGATAGCTAGGTATAGGAAAATATGATTGATACACTTTTCTGGCTGCATATGGCCACTTTCTTTTAAAATACATGCGTACAGATGAAAGTAGGAAAAAACGAATGATCACGTCAACTGGAAAACTACCCTTTCAACAAAACTAGAAAACAAGAAGTTAATGGTTCAGTATGTGAAATATTGATAGGGAGAAGCATTTGTGCGCTTGATTGCTTCCTAAAATATAAAGGCTTCGTGAATATGTAAGGGGTGGCCCCGTGAGAAAATAGGTATATTGTTTTCATCTGTTATGGACACGGTAAAGAGGTATGTGTTTTTATTTAGTTTTATGCGAACGAGTAGGCACAAAAGAGAAGTGGATTTATAGTTTATGGTAGGGCGAATGAAAGTTTTATAAGTGTTCTGAAGAAGGAAGGGTGGGAAGATAAATTGCGGGCCCTTTGCTGTCGTAGTTATAAAATTTGCTGCACCAGACCTTTCTATAGTGAAAATAAATCGATACCTAAAATTATCAGTGTTCCTTGTGAAAACTACTTAATATTTCTCGGTGTAATTAATCTTTCAGTTCAAGGTGACACTCTAAGTGAGGGGTAGTGTTAATTAATATTACGGTGTCTTTGATATATAATAAGATAAGAAGCGACAATTAATTTAAGTACTACTTTATTACATAATATGACAGTAAGCTGTTTTAAAAATAAACAACTTCGGAAAATAATTTATTACTGCAAGTGTTGCGATGTGACAGTTAAAGTACAGTACAAACTCATATTAAATTGTTTACAATGTAGACATCTTGCTGCTTCCACATAAATAATTAATTTTAATGCAACAAATAGCCATATTCTAGAATTTTGAATTGATTACTTTCCTTCAAAGTACGTGCATTTCAGTTATAAAATATTCAATTTGATATTCATTGTAGCTTACACCGATTGAAATTGTGCGGTTGCTACTGGAACAGAATAAAAAGGTAAAATTGATGCAACTCTGTACCCGTAGCAATACCATGCACGTTTCAATTAAATTGGTAAATTCATGCACTTCCGCACTGAAATTAACTATTTACAACAGTAAATACGACCCTCAAATTACAAACTTAATTGTTCAGTAGGTGCTCCATTTGCAAAGGATAACAGTCTACACAAGTAGGGATTAAGAAAGCTCGAGAGAATAATAACCACGCTCTAGAATGCACCTGCATTGGCAATTTAATCTTACTCAGAATAATTTGCACAGCTACAGAGGGGCGACCAATATCGGCATTAATATTTAAAATAGCGTTGCATAATTTTGTATAAACTGCCCTGATGTAGTTTATTTCGGGGTGAATTGAGCTGGATTACGAGTGATTAATAAGTAATAAAGAAATTACGATAAAACAGTGCAACGACGTTCACACAGTTTGACAACTGGAGGAAATGCGACGAGTTCATTTATCTCAATTTTATTTTGCGGGAAACCGACTAGCGCAGCAGCGACTTTGGCGCAGGGATGTAAGAATGACATATTCTCGGTATATCACGTAAAATTAGTCATTGAGATACAAACGTGAATAAACTCACAGTGATGCGTTCCTGTTACTTAGATAAACAGATGGGGTTACCCACTAACTATTCTAATTAAGGAATGTAAACTAGAAGTAGCAATTCAAAGATAAAGTTCATATTAGATAGTCGTATACATCACCCTGCGAGGAGAAATTTCCACACCCTTAAGTAGATACAAATAAGTTCATCAACACATCACACAAGTTGCGCTTGTCACAATAAATGTATTATCATGGAATCGCATAAATAATTGTTCGCCCTGGAAACAAAGCCGAACGATCCATTAATAAAGAGAGGTTTTCCATCGTTTACTATTTGTGAAGCCTCTTAAACGTCAGTCCTGCATTATCGAGTACCTTACAATTCCTGTACAACAACATCGCTTCACGTCAAGGTTAGTTGTTTCATTTGAACCTTTTACAGATGAATCATTATCGTCATACACAAAGAGAAATATTGGCTCACTAAGTATAGAAATAATTTACATTAATAATGTAGATTTAGTTAAATGGGGTGAAACGTTACTCACGTGGTTAACATCAACATACCTACTTACTTGTATACGTAATGCCTAGATTATCAGCTTGCCTAGCACCTTCAAAATAGATAAACCAAGTTTAAACAAATCAATAGACAATAATTACTTGATTTAGCTGGTTGTGCTTCGGGGTGTAAGACCGTAACCTAATGTTAATTAATTATCATTAGCGTTATATTTAGTAGTAAATGTAGGTACTCTTTCAAATCAAACATGCTTACCCAAACCTTCATTATTTACTGCATTGAAAAGTTACTAAATTTTAAAATTGAAGAAAACGAAAAAAATGATAAAGAAATTAAGTTCATGGATTAACCTCAGGGATAGTTTTTCACAACTAAAAATTTCTATTCAAATTTACTAACTTGCTGCTTACATTACTATGTATGTGCGACATGAGAAAATTGGCAAAACCAGGAACTGGAAGCAGAAAAGAGAAATCGTGAAACAGTTCTAACATATTAGAAATATGTGCGCCACATGCGACATTCGTCCTTATGGGATTATGCAGGCATATGTAAAACTCAAATGAAATTAGGGTTTCAATTCTCAACTAAAATTCATACTGTCGTCATAATAAGGTCGTATATCAAGGTTCCCATTGCAATACATGGCACACGCGATGCATATGCACCGGTATATTATGTCATAATTCACAGTAAAGCTTTGTATATTGTAGACTGGGTCACATAATTTAGCATTAATTCTTCTGTAAAGATTTGAGATAGTGCAGCTTTTAGATATGACAGAAAAGACATTTGTCTTTGTGTTTTATACTACATTTTTCTGTAGAAATGGAAGAATGTAGTGGAAAAATACTGTTTACCTAATTAATGTCCATCGTTTGTGCTAATTAAAAACTCTATGCAGATAAACAGACACGCACATTTTCCTAGTAATGAAATTGTTTAAGGTAATTCCTAATGACGTTCTACATTCGTGTCAACTTTATTGCGTTCTACATGTTTTTTTAATGAATGTTTTT
This sequence comes from Quadriops clusia, assembly GCA_033557875.1. Classification (NCBI taxonomy): domain Eukaryota; kingdom Metazoa; phylum Arthropoda; class Insecta; order Coleoptera; family Hydrophilidae; genus Quadriops; species Quadriops clusia. Next base: position 15,465 of record JAWQRP010000199.1, on the reverse strand, counting down.
ATTAACTTTTTCTATTACCAGTCAGTTTTATCACAGAGATCAAAATACAATCAATAGCTTTCACTAAATCAACCTGGTTACCCAACAAAGGCTTTATTTTTAGCAGTCAATAATTTATCCTGAACATTCGTCTAATTATACTTAGCAGATAAATTTATAATCGCATAATACTTTGTTTCAGAGTTTTGGATGTACAAACGAAGCTTTCCAGGTAAGTTCGCTAAGAAACTTCTTAACTCTGGAAACCTTTTCAATCTTATTAAATTCATATAAGTTTCCTAAAATATTAGAAGTTTAAATTTCTCTGCGGGTTAATTAATCGATCAGGATTTGTACACTTTCTCAACACATTAAGCCTTTATAAAGTGGTAGTCCGGATTCGGTACTTTTCGCAAAAATTCAAATACGTTTTTCAATTGGCACAAAGGAAACTAATTCACAATTTTGTAACGTTTAACTACGTTCTGAAACTATAAACCGACGTACTGAGCAAGAAAAATCAACATAACGGCACTAATATTGTTTTTTAATTAACCCCTCTGGATCTATTCAAGCAGTTTAATACGGAGTCTCAGTTCTTAATTCGGTACAATTTCCTCGAAAGGCGAGCTTATATTGCAATTTAGATAAAGATTAGTACGTGCTTTCACTAAGTAACCTAATTTAGAACAATCCAACTCTTAGTAGATCCTACACTTAATGTGCTGATACATGGCTTAGCATGCATAATTTAACAAATCGTACGGAAGAAATTACCATTCATATCGACTTTTAATATAGTAGGGACTCAAAAGAAATTTAAACCTGTGATTTATTTGAATGTTACAAACTTGGAATTATTCGTGTTTTGGTACATGCGTAATATTAAGAGGATTCCTAACGACACGAGTAGTTTTTTTACTCCAAGCGTCTCACACGAATGTAATCACATTAGCGAAAGCTCATTTGCGGCGATGCAAGCGCGAGTACAATGTGAAATAAGTGCAAATAATCTTGCATAAGCTTGAATAATTTAGAGGTTATACCTTTAGAACCTGATGAAATGCATTACTGATTAAATAAACTGCAAGTAGGACTTCACTCCGACAAAGCAGCATTTGAGCCTCCACAAGTTCGGATTCCGTAATAACACGAAGATAAGTTTATGAAGCGACCGAAATGGAATTGTAGTCGACAACCGCATAACGACCGGTGACGCTATTGTTATCAAGTACAAGATGAGCTTATTTAGAATTTCATGCAAATGTTGATAGACTGCGGTATTTTATCAGATAACTTGGAAAGCCGGGCCAATTGGATAGGGCATGATTACATTCTTTTAAGAAACTCCAACGCAAAGAATGAAAATTTTCTCATAAAAATAGCAAATAACGATTTCAGTTTCTAACGAAACTAGGTGCTGTATTTTTATGAAGTTGCAAGCTTTATCTCTCGCGGTGTGTTCAGCCTTTCGAGGAGATTGAATGACTTTTTGAGCATACGTAATCGAAAATTGATTTAGCTTGCAGTCGCATCCCTGAAGCGTAAGTACCTTATTCAGTCCTTACCAATGTTTCGTCTACATATTGGCAATACGTGCGTAATAAAAAATTCGCCTCTTGAGTCTAGTACAATCATACAAACAACGAGATTTTATGAAATCAATTTAAGTTTAGAAATTGTATTGCCAAGGGTCCAAGACATATGGAGTCACGTACGAGTTAGGTTTGGTTCCACTATATAACGGATATAGGAAACAGGAAATGACCTACAAGTTCACTTAGATAAACTTGGAAGAAAAATATTGTCTCCGCAGTAAATACATTTCTGCTGAGAAACTTTACCATTGTATGTGTACGCCTTCTTAAGTGCTGAACATGTACTTACAGATGTACGAAATTGACTTTTCCCCCTAATGTTTCGTTTCTAAATAAATTATCGATTATATAAATAATATAAAATAACCGGATTTTAAATGCAGTACACTGAATGGCAATATCGACCGTAACTTAAAATATATATAAGCAGGTAGAATACTTCAATTTCTATAATGATACTTTTAAAAGATTGATTTTAAACACTGAAGCAGGGCAGAAAATGGGAGAAAAATGTTACATCTAAAGTGACTCCTCAGAGCAGCTTTCTAAGCTTCCCACAAAGTCTGTCTGCTAAGACATGCATAGCACCCTTGGGGAGACCACTAAATTATAGGTCTGGAGTTCAAAGGATTTAGCTGAAATTTGAATGTGGTATTACGCCAGTTTTCACTTCTAGATTTGTAGTAAGGATGTAGAACTTTCACTTGTCACGTTGAATAAAATCTTTCCTTCTTGTGACAGATTCTTCTAAAAGTACGGCTCGAGATACCTAACGAATTACATTTACTTATACAAAATAGAACCCGTATATTAATTTCATTAAAGCGGATGAATAGTTAGGAGTTTGTGAGTGCATCTAAATTAAAAGTAACTAGAACAAGTAAACGAGGAAAATCACAGAGCTTTAAATTAGGTTACGGAGATTGATTCCTATACCCCCCGAAGCTTTCTAGAGAACATCGAAATTCTATCACTTCAACGACAAAAAGAATCGATAATGAATGGATTTTCTGACGTGGAGGTGTCTGGCGTGATTTAAACCCTTTTAAGTTTTTTCCCACTATCAATACCGAGAGCGTTTCTTTTAATATTAGTTTCACTACGATAGAAATTCATGATAAAATATCTTCTTGGAATCAATCCCGGCTTCAGTAACCGCAATGATTGTCTCTGCAATCTCCAATTTTTTGTTAAGTTCAGTTTTACATAGCCACGCGTTGTAACAATATTACAAAGAAAACCTTTTCGCTTGAATGCTAATATTATTCAAAAGTTTTTTTCGATAAGGAGGGAAAGCAATGAAAGGCACTCCACAATAAAAACGTTCAAATTTGGATACTAAAAAGATTTACGTTTTTATTTGGAACATTTGCTCGAAAGTAAAAACTTTCCATAAATATAAATGTTGCACCAATGTCGCTTAAACTTTTTACTTAGCATACAATATACACCTAAAAATCCTAATAAAAATACAATGCACGCATGTGCAATCTAGTTTTAGAATACATCATAAATCAGATGCGTTGAAATTCGCTTAAATCAAATTTGCAAGTTTTCGCAGGCCTTTGGAAGAATGTCATGTTTATGCAAATTGATGTTCAATTAATCGTTTTATTCGCCGCATTCCCAAATGAGATGCATCCAGTTATACACGGAAATGTTCGACTATTGTAGCGTTCACTAAAGAAGATTAATGTATCAGTAACAAGTAATTTGCTTGTGCAGCCTCAACAGTTGAATCTATAATTTATTAAAAAATATGCGCCAAAAAGAAGGCAGACGCAAACATGGCATGTTCAATATTTAGCGCGTTTTTCACGCCCATTTATTTTCTGTATCAGTTGAAATAAACAAACGTGTAAAATATGGTTAACATTATAAATTAATTAATCGATTTAACATGTTAACAGTATAAACACTGAGCGCTGCACTGGACGCGGAGAGATTTATAGGGCGCAATAAATGCTTTTGATGGGATATACTTAAAACAATATTTAAAGCGTGGACTATTTGAGTGCCTCTACTGCGAACGTTGAACTTGTTTACCTAATTGAGTGTGCACAATTTTATATACGTATGGGGTTGTTTTTCGAACATATTTCAAGGTAAAAGTAAACAATTAGGACCAAATATTATTTACGTGCAAATCTGATACTAATTGCAATGATACCGCGTTGTTACGATATCGCTGGAAAACAATTTTTCGAAGATGAGTAATATAAATATGCTTTCGTTGCGATTATTTTACCTATTGTAAATCGTAAAATCAACGTAATGTTATAATAATTGCGTATCATTATTATTATTGTTGTTAAGATTTAATTTTCATTATTGAGACACAATGAGAACTAACAATAGACGAAAGGAACTAAATTGTATTAATGACTCATTTTAACTATTATATTATGACCATAATAAAAGTACTACAAATCAGAAATAATCAAAAAATTTTTTGCTTCTTTCCAATTCATAACAATTTAGAGTTTTTGCGCTCTGCTCAATCAAATCTGTCAATATTGGTAGGTTACTTTGATGTATCAAATTCCCCGAACGCGAAACTGGAAAACACAATTACGGATGAGGCGGTTTTATTTTTAAATTATATGGATCTGAGATAAATTAAATTGTTTCCTCCACGAATTTCTCTGTGCGTTCTTTTTCTGTTCATTTTAGTTCGGAATCAAGCACATCCCATCTACAAACAAGTTAAATAAGATACTCTTTTAGCTCTATTTCGTTAGCCTTAATCGGACAGAAATCAAAATATAAATTGCGTTATAAATTTAAAATTGCCAACGACGGGTATTGAATTATTTATGCCAATCTGGAATGTCTGTACAAATGCGTGCAGGATTTATGATGATAAGTTTTTTGGCTCAGAATACTTTCTAATGTGTTACTTTATTTTATTATTCAAGGAAGATGGAAAAATATAACGTTAATAAAATTCTGCAGAGACTATTTGCCGTTTTCATCTGAGTTTAAACTTCATGTTGACGATATGTTATATTTTGCAGCTTGCGGAATGTTTAAAGTTTTAATTTTCTTTAAAGATTACAGAAGGTTGATGAAAATACTATTGAAAAACAAAATACGTAATATGCATGAACAGATTCCGAATGGAATTATATGTAATTTACGGATTGGATGATATAAATAATAAATATAACATATTGTATAAACATCTGATAATTAATTTTTGTATAATGCGTGACCGTTTAGACAAAACAGTAAATAATTAGAAATAAAAAAGGAAAACAATCTTAAGGAAGTGTCTTAAAAACCGGAATATTAAAATACATCTAGGTAAAATAAAAGAATAAATAAAAAAACAAGTTCCTCAGTAGGTACAACGAATTGCAAATAAAGATCACGATAGAAACAAACATCATTTTCAATAACAAGCGTAGAAACGACAAGGAAATGCCTAACTTTGCCCACATTAAATTACGACATAAACTGAAGGAACAAGAGTGTGCATTAGAAATTACTTTATGAAAGCCACAGTGAGTGATAACTATGAAGCATTTGACCACATAAACAGATAATTAATCACACTACAAACGGACGTATACATTATTATGCACCCCCAATAGAGTGGGACATCGTGAGGCTAAACATTGTAAACACATTACAATATACCAGGCATCAGATAAGAGATAGACATATGTAATAGATTAGTTAAAAAAGTAAATCAAAAATTGGATCAATAATGTAATGTTCAGTAATCACAAATTTATAAAGAATCAAACAAAGAGTAAACTTGGGCAGAGAATATATGATTGATAAACAGATTAGAAGTGACAATAGAGATAGGCGGAATGGCATAGACTACAAAAATAAAAATAAAGAATACATGTCAAAAACATTAAGTTAAAATTAATCAACATTATTTTATAGTCTTAGAGGTCGCTAAAGGCGCAGGAATTAAAATAAGATAAAAATAAATATTTAGGAAAGACAAGATTTTATATTGGAAAGTATCATTAACAAAATTAAATAGAAACTATACCAAGTTAAATTCGAAAAACGGTTAGTGAACATAAAAATAGCAAAAAGAAACTTAAATATAATATATTTAATGAATACGCTGGTAGTTTTACCTATAGGCTATACAGATAAATAAAACTATGTAAAGAAAATTATTAAACTAAAAAGTAAGATTAATTCGACCAACCACAGGGGGTTTACCCCTCTCACCGGTTTGAGCAGATATTTGTACCTTATAAATAATTTAGAGCATATTTTACTTTAAATCAACGAAACTAACTGGATATGCAGAGTTTTGAAAACAAAATGTTGATAATGATATTATTATATGGAATGAGGGAAAGGTTTTCTATGAATATTTTATTAATATCTTCAAAAGCAATAACCACATTTGGGAGATATAACATAGGTATACCTAACGCGTTTTTAAAATAATTCACAGTTGAAACAGCTGCAAAGCTCAAAAAACTAAATTGAAACATTAAACAAAAATGGTGCATATAAAGTGGAATGTCAAGAATGTGGTGCAGAGTATGTGAGGGAAACGGTAGACTTCTGAATGTTAGAATAAAGGAGCATTTTAACAATAAAATTATCTCCGCATTTGGCAGACACCTACTAATAGGTACACTGACACCGCATAAATCAAGAAAATATAAGGTTAATGCATAATTATGGAAATAGATTGGAATTATTCACATACAAAGATTTAGAGTCAGAAGGAGTCAAAAACAATGATAGCAATCAATGTTTCAACGATCACTTGGACCTACAATTCACCCCGCTGAACAAAGTTATAAAGCACCTGCTCTAGATAATATATGCTGTATTCAAGTTCATGTTGATATTATTTTTTCAGTTTGCGAGATTTTTCAAGTTTTACTTTATTGTACAGATTAATGTTTCATTAGCTAATGAAAATACTACTGAATAACAAAATAACATACCGTTATTAATAGAATTTCAAGATATAGGTATTAGTTAAGGATTAGATGACATAAAAACATAGTGCATTACTTCATTTTGTATAAACATCTGATTAATAATTAATTTTCTAGAATTTGAGGTTCCATCGGCCTTTTACAAATAAAGGATCTTGAACTAAAGTGCAGTACGGTTGATGCTATTGAGTTTACTTGAATTTATGGTATATACCGAATAATAGTTCGACGAAGATAGTGAGATTTTATCCAATTCCCCATACCTTCACAATTGGCGGAGGCGCACGGTCAATTCTTGCCTTACCCATAATCTATTTATTTCTTGTAACTTCCAAATAAACAATGATTTGAGCATTATGCCAAACATGTTATATGCATTTGGAGGGTAATTAAAACGCAATTTAACATAATCCATAACACGGGAACGATGCAGAAATATTGACACCGAATGAATCGAGCGACGACCACAGCACAGTCCGAACAAAATATGCCATGTTGCGTGTTTTTCGTTCATACTACACTGCAATCTAATTTACTAGAACATGCAGAAATGGAATATGGAAATTTGTCAGGGGTTGTACTGTTTATATTGGTCCGCACTGCAGGGCATTCCGCGATTAGTTTACTTTCGCTTTACCGGAATTTATACCGAAATTTAGCAGACGGTTTCGGGATATCTGCCTGAACATTATAACTTTAGGTGAATGTGTGTATTTTATACTTGGAATCAGTACATGTTAACACCAACTTCAGTTTCGAATTTTTCAACGTTGTTGGCGTATTTGCATAAATGTATGTTTGTAATAGAATCCCAAAAAAACCTTTTCTCTTCCAAGTCAAATGCATACAAATAAAACGATTTAATGTTTCATTGCAGTAATTGTTATAGACCACTTGCATATTGCGTTAGTTTTAGCATGGTTCGATATTAAAATTACCGTTACGGAAATATATTCCTGTATATGTATCGTGGTAAGCCTCAGCACCGCAATCGTGTTTGAAAATTATACACGAGTGAATTGGAACTGTAAGCTTTTAAATTATAACTATTCATGCATTTCATACGTTTATTAATAAAAGCCGTCATGTATAGTGCAGAGCCATGACGATAAATTATGTGTTTTGCACGTTGGGAAAAACGAAAAAGTATTTCACTTGCTCGATATATTTATTTATATTTTTATGCGCGGCCATAAAATTTTATTCATTTTCTACTCTATATTTTTCGATACCTCCCTCTATTTTTATTCGTTCAGAATGGAAATGAATGCGTGCTAGCTATGTAAATTACGCGGTTCTCGTGGAAAACAAATTTTTCTGAAGTGACAGTGACACTATACTCCAGAATGATGAGATGTCACGCAACGGTTATTGCTGATGCAAAATTACATGCACTCTCGCGTTCGTAAAGTCAAAAGCGAATCGCTTTTTAATAATCCAATTTCTTCGATGTAAAGCTGAAGGGAAGGTCTGCGAAATGTATGAAAAGGTGCAAAAATATTTTTCGTCGAAATGCCGAAACGTTCAGCTAATGAAAATTCTAATCTTATTTTTGCACGTTACTTAAGAAGCGATTCAAGTTAATAAGTTTACGTAAATGCATTTTTAAGCATAGTATATACACCGTGCCGTTGGCTGCAATTTGGAAATACAGCTCGCAATTGGAAAAAATAGAGCTGAAACTCTTTTATGAGACGCAATAACGATAAAATGAAAGCAAGAGAAGTGCAACGACATCGTGATTTCCCCGTAAGATGGGTCTTGGGTCGCCAATGTCAGTTAAGGAACTTACTTTCACGCTTAAAATTCTACGATAAGAGAGGAGTTTTAGCTGACGTGCATCCTGTTACTTAGCCGTAACATGGCTGTGTAGGTACATTTCATAGTGAAATCTCAGTTTTCACCGCGACAACCTCCACGTTTGCTAATTTGCTACATTTACATATTGCGTAGCGTTGGGGAAAGAAAGTACACAGAAAGAAGCTGCTTGGAAGTTTTAGCTAAATTATATTTAATTCTGACATTTGCGCAGAGACGAAAGTGGAAGTTTCTGTGAGTAATAAACGCCAACTTTGTATTACATTAATTGAAAGTAAACATTTTAATGAACATCTTCTCCAGTATTTCTATTTGTCCATACATCCAGGTGTGGTTAAAGCTTATAGTGTTACTTCTAAAAATAATTATTGAAAGCGATAGGTTTGAAATGTTGAGCTTGCACATGTGAACGGAAATATTTAAATATTAAACTAAGCAACTGCTGACTAAATAATAATTGATTTGTAATTTACTTAATACAGAAATCTGAATGCAATAAATAGATACATGTATGTGTAAAAGAATTATAACTGATATTGAACACATTGAAGACAATTTAAAAACTATATTAGAAACGTTATCGATCGTATAACCATCATCTAACATTATTACACTACCAAAAAGTTCAAAATGAAAAAATTAAAACTTCCTTGTAGTAAATAATGAGACCTCAGTTTTTTTAAAAGTCTGTATAAAAATATTTTTTATTAGAATAAATACATATTTAATTCATCTTCTTTCTACCGAAAATGTACTTAATAAAGTATTTGATTAAATTGTAACCATTTAATAAAATAGCTAGCTTTAAGTTATTATGTTAGATGAATTAATAACAACTAAGAAATTAGCCAAAGTTTGAATCAAAATTGTCAATTTGAATAACTAAAATTATTATAGTAATCCATCTAAATAAAAACATCAATTAACTGAAAGTGCGGAAGTACCAAGTCCATAATGGTTATCATATTAATGTTACATTTTTGTAAATTTTGTAATAAAAATCTATCTGTTCTTCTTCTTTCTGCAATTCTACCATTCTGCAAATGTGCGTTCTTACCAATATTTTAGATGAGGAAGGCAAGTCTTGATATTTTTAAAAGAGGGTTTTACTATCTCATTAAAAGATTGTTATTGCAACCACCAATGATACGATAACTGTACGCAGAGGTGGTGTGTGGTACTTCTGATAAGAACGAGGTGAAAGTAATGTGAGTTTTATTACCCCACCGGTAACCTTTGTCAATAAACCTGCAGACCCGTAAACCGCCGAGTTTTAAATCAGTTAGCACATATTAAAACGTCCGCATGAACACGATTTAATGTGCACACCTTCTTCCGGATTTGGATAAATGCCTACGTATTGATCGCATTGGGGCTTTCCGCGACCTAATAACCATTTCAAGTTTATAACGTTCCACTGAAATGAACTACATGCAAACGACAATTTTTTTCTTTATGAAACTTGCCCTCGTGAAAATATGCTAGAGAAAAAGGTTAGAACTAAGTATAAAGAAAAACGTTCATAAACTTTCGGGTCGACCAAAATAAAAAATATCGATGCAAAAAGGAACTATAATCAATTATTAGAATTTAGTTGGTTCTGACATCGCTACTCTCCTCCTTTTACATCCTTTAGTGTAAACAACAAAAACCGTCCAATTTAAATAGCTGATGTATGAAGAAGGGGGGTAAACATTCTTTTCATATCGCTGCGTGGCATGCAAACGTATTAAAGTATCAGATTTGGAGCCCTACAACTTAATATTTTGTATTACATCTTCATAAGGAGCCGCTTTGAAATTTAATTAAAACATTCCTTTAAGGTATGATTCTCTACAACGTATGCTTATGGGCTGGGAGGATGATAGCATATTATTTTGTCTCATAAATATAAATTTCTGTAACGGGTATTTGGCAATATGTTTCTGGGGAAAATTTCGGAGATGTCTTAATACTTGAATTGAAGCAATCATTTGAGGAAACATTTTTCCTTCGAGCGCTGAAGTAGACGATTTGTGGAAAGTGCAGAGACATTTCCCTTGCGACTTTTTAGCGAAACAATAAAATATTCGAACGAAAAGAAAAATGATTCGTGTTGTCTCCGATATTTAATTCAGAAATAACTTTTACACTATAAATAGAGCGTTAACGTTGAAAGCAATGCAGAGAATTCCATCATGACCCATGGTTTTGATGGATTTATTCTAATTTATTCATATATGCACTGCAATCTGGCACGTGATACAAAGAAAGCGCAACAATTATCGAGGTAAACGCATCTAAATTAATTAATTTCACCTATATCCGCCAAAATCTCACATCGGTGTGAACATTGATTAAAAGGTAACGTACAATGTTCAATGTTTATACGACGTTAGCGCTAAAGAATAGCTTTCGAAGTTTTAATTAGAGGCGCTAAACTTCTAGTTAACATTAAGGCACTGCTAGTTTTCGCAGTATAATGTATGCGAGCGGAATTTTTAATCATCGAAATGTAAGCATTATCCACTCAATGAAGTACCCAGTTAATTTCCGCAGCATTGTTCAGATAAAGCTTTTGTCGATGGAAAATCATTAGTGACGGAATTATAAGCCGATATTTGACTTTTGTGGATTGAATTGGGGGCGAAATAACCTTTCGAAAACAATTTTTATTATCTCAACCAATTCGCTTTATGAATTATAAAGGTTAAAAGCCTTTTTCTTAATTCATTTGAAGTTTTTTATTATGTGTTTTGCCTTTTGCTTCATATTTTGCCTTAATTGTGAAATCGTGCTTTATACATGCATATTATCAAAATAAATTACATTAACCTGATGATGTTGATGTGCTGTAATGTGTATAATAGCATCTATAATAAAACTAAAAACGACATTTAGTAAAAACTGGTTTGTTAATTTACATGCCAAAAAGCCGTAGTATGAAAAAGGAAATTGGAACTGCATATTGTAAACTCTGTTAAATTAAAGCTCACTGCCAGTTTCAAAGAGATAATACAGAGCTAACTACAAAGTAAGGAATGTACTCCAACGCATGTAAAATAAATTGTTCTCTTTTGACGCAACGGTGGTAGTCGGCCTTAATTTATCACAAAATTTTTCGTGTTAATGCCCTAGCTTCCTTCTTGCATACAAATTCTCTAATGCGTGTTGTACGCCTGTACGAAAAATACACCGCGGGCTTTCGAATATATCCACCATAAATAACGGAACAAACGCCTAAATAATATACAACGCTCTAAAACTGAAATGTTTTTTAAGCGGCTTTATCATTTTTTGAGTGGTCCAGTGTTTCCCCGCTTTATACGACATAAAACCGGCGAACTACAAAACATTGCTGAGCTGCAAAATATGAACGGTTGCTCGCGGAATATACCCACATCACGGCGTGTAATGAGCAGAAGCGACTCGTTAAAATTTACGATTTGTTTCGCAAATATTTCAGAGACTTTGACGATAGCAATGCAGCGTTATTTTCTTTTGATAATAAAGTTGTTACGATTGTGCACCTGAATTAATAATGTGGCTTTCTAATATAGACTTACCTCGATTGAACTACACCGTGAAAGAAGTTCAATATTTTGCAGACTTTATCTACAAGTCCTTTATGTGCGTTTACATTGTCACATAGAGCTTTACTCAAAGGTGATTGAGTACTGAAACTTGCAAATGACAAGAAAAAACTTATTTATAATTTAAGTTTATTGATTATATGTAGAAAATTAAAAAGTAATGCTAATCATCGTTAAAATCGAAGAGGTCAAGACAATATAAATAAAATAAATATATACTAGGGTAACATCTCAAGTAGCACAAATAGTTATATAATTGCCGAGAAGACGTTTTCTCGGCAATTTAATAAACCAGAAGATTTATAAAAATGTCTTGAAAACGTTTATTCGACCCTTATACAACCTTTTTACACTCAAAATAGGCGCAGGTTATAAAGGTGATTTACTTAAAGTATATCTTTACATTTTATCAAACCATTTTGAGCTTGATAGGTATCCTGCTGGTACTTCTATATAACAATTTTTATTTATAACGGCAATCTTAATATCATTCATAAGATAATTTTGCATCTTTCGAAATAATTTGTCAAACTTTATATCACTTTTCACTCTTGTAGAAGTTGTATTGTCGTTTATAACCTTACCTTTTTAAAACAACCAATGTCCATTTTTATTTTTATTTGATTTACAAATTAATTAACTTCGAAGTTAAAAATAAACTGCGCATATCATCTTACTAATAAAATTTATAAAGTTACTTCTTGAAAATGCAAGGGCCTTTAAAAATCATATGTCTTATTGTAAATAATGCATATATATTATTTATCACCAAACATGTTATTGAAGTATATTAGTCAACTAATTGTCATATCACTCTAAAAACTTGATTCTGCAAACTATTCGTAAATTATTGCATTTTCTCTAGATAATTCACTTATTGAGAAATAATATGTACATTGTTGAAGATGGATGCCATTCTGAACTGTACAAACCATCGTAAAGATGTCCCAAGTAACACATTGGAGTAACTATATGACCAATATAGATGGTTTAATAAAGGAGTTAGTAGCGTTTATAAAACAATACTATAAATCTACTTTATATATAGTTTAATATTTTTTGACAACAAACTTTGCTTCAAAACACCCGTTAGATTTCTAAAAACACCAAGAAATATTTGCTTACAAAATTTGGATAATGGTCAATATTAGCGTCGACTAGAATTCTGCTGTAACAAATGTTTCATTGACTTGACAATTTCCAAGTTTTGTTTTATTAATATTAAACGAAAATTGTTTGCCAATATATAAAAGCTCAAGATAAGAATTTTGGTAATTTTTTTGTAAAATCTACAAGTTACTATAAATAAAGCTATTTGTAACTTGGAACTTATAGTGGATGTGAAAAATCAAACTTTTTATAATATGGGATTAATCATCACTGTTATATTGCTTTAATAAATATAATCACTTTGATATAGTAGATTTATAGTGTTGTTTTATAAACCTTTCTAACTCCTTTATTAAACCATCTATGAAGCAGATGTATAGTATTGTTTTATAAACGTTTATAACTCCATTAATAAACCATTTATAAAGTAGATTTATAGTGTTGTTTTATAAACGTTTATAACTTCTTTATTATACCATCTATAAAGTAGATTTATAATGTTGTTGATAGACGCTCTTAACTGCTTTATAAAACTAAAGTATAAACTAGTTTTATAACGTTATCATATAAACGTTCCTAACTCTTTTATAAAACCTGGTTATAAATATTATTTGTAATCATGTTGTAAAACAAGATGACCTCTTTTATAAAACCTATCTGATTTTCGACTCAAATATAGTTTTTTAAAAATATAATTTTAAAAATACTTATTAAACATATAGGTTTAAGAACTTCCATTATAAAATAGTTATATAATATATTGGTCATACAGTTACTCCAGGGTGTTACTTGGGATATCCATGCAGTTATTGCCACATCAATTTTGTTTGCCTCGTAATAAGGTAACAAATTATTTTTAAATTCCTTCTGTTTTCAATAATTGATGTTGACCATCTGTATTTAATAAAAGTAGCAAAGAGGTTAATTTGATTTCGGGTATTAGGTATAAAAATTACAAAAATAAACATTAATAAAAAAATGGAAACATTTAATAGTATGATTTGCATTTACACATATTAGAAGAAATGATTAGCAGATGGTTAATCAAAAATTGCTCATGATTTATTTAAGAAATGAAATCGAAACAAAAAGTCGCTGATTAAGAATGGCCATAACTGCATATTTTACTGCATAGTAATTGACATGGAAGGAATATAATTCCGTCAATTTCAGATGCCAGTAAATCGGTAAAGCCCTTCGCAAATTCTACAGTACGGTAACAATGCAGTAATAAGATAATATTCAAAGTACTTAAAAAAAAGGTCTAGGTGCCCCGCAGCCTTTATTCTTGTCCGCCATTTATAAAAGTTTTTCCTTTTCAATTTTAAACCCCCAGTCCCCGCAGCGCCAGTGGCGATGGCATTCGCTAACTCTGCGCAAATACACTCTCTAAGTTGCGTATGTGTGCGTATCACACCAGCCTGAGGCATACGATGTGGTATATCAAACATTTACGTATCATTGCGATAAGAGCGGCGTCAACTGCTAACTCGCCGGACGTCATAATAGTATTGTGACACCTGAAAAACGCGCTCACTCTTATCGAGGAAAGTCTAGCGACGCTTCGCTGTAAAGCGCCACTCATCGTTTACTACCAGTATCTTCGCAAATGTTAGTCCCTTTCAAAATGCTTGGCTTTGAAGGCTTAAACATTTTATTGTTGATTAAATTCTTTCTAGAACAATGCAAATTGCAGAGTGCCTAAAAAGAAGGCAACATTGGTGATCTCATGAATTAATCTTTAATTAATTACAGGACAATATCACGTATAATATAGATCCATAAGATTCCTCAGGTACTATTGTATTGTATTGTTTTCAATTCTTATCGTATCTTCATAACGGACACTTACTTCTTTCTAAACACGTGCTAGGTTACTGACATTTCAATAGATAATTTCAAATTTAAACATAACACAACTGCAAGGGTATATAATCAACAAATGTAGTTTACCAATCATCATAATTAAAAAAAACGCGAACACCATTTATTAAACTCTCATTGGCGAACAGTTCGTTTTTTTGCGAAAAGAAGTTATGCGATTAAAAATATGGTAATTAAATGCAAACTTGTAAGACTGTTATAGCTGGAATGCCTTTACGGATCATATTGACAATAGCGACTGAATAAGAAGTGAGTAATGTCCGTGAACATGATGCAAACAATTATCTCCAGTACTGATTCAAATATTATAAATAGCATTACTATTAATATTATTAAATTAGTAAACAATATATGATTCTGTATTTGATGTATATATGTATGTACAGTCAAGAGCAAATTAAATGTCCGCTTGTTTACTCGAGTCGCGCTTAGCTTGTGACCGTGCGGGAGCGATCGTTGCTTGAGGATCAAATATTGTGGTCTTTTAGACAACAGCTCAAGCATAAATTAATAAGTTTTTTTGTATTTTTCATCCCATTACATTAGTTTGAAATATATGCTACATATTCCACA
>JAWQRP010000198.1:0-36261 GCA_033557875.1 Quadriops clusia | reverse complement strand
TCAGGGGTTTTGGATTCGTTGGTTGCCGTCCACAGGAGTGACACAATGCAGGCTAAGGATATTTGTTTCTTCTTTAATTAGTTTCGTTCAATTCAGTAGTTAGAGAGTAGTGGTGGCTAGGTTTGGTCTTCACGGGTGACGCGTTGTTTTGTTAGCTGGTTCCGATGAGCGCCGAGGTGACAATAGAGGGGGAGGATAGTTCCGTTGGTCTCTCTCTCACACACACACAACTACACATACCAAAATCAATTCGGGTCGACCCATAAACATAATAAGTCAATTGAATCAATAACATTTTTGCAATAACTAAGTTTGGGCCCAACTAATTCAATAAACGATTACGAACAAAGTTTTGCTACAATCAATTAAATAATTAATTACATCACAGCCAAGATAAAGATTCAGTGCACAATAGAAAGGAGTAGAGTAATTACAATAATAAATCAAAGGTAGACACAATTTCATAACAGTCAAAAGGTATCTCATTTTCACGATAATTACAAGTTCAACTGCAGGGCGACAAATTACTAATAAGCATTCTTACTCACCAAGGTCATTCAATACAATCAAATTCAGGGTAAATTAATTCACAGTCAAATGTTTTGTTATGATGGGAGTTTCCTCACAGTATTTTATTTGTGTATCTAATTCCATTGTTCCTTTTTTCAGTTCATTTCGTATTTTATTCTTGGTGAGGTACGACCGGGGTTTTGTTGTCGCGGGGTCTGTTTCATGTCAGGATTAAGTGTTGCCATTTTACCGTTTATTATGGGTGGGGACTTCTGATTGGTACCACACATCCAGAAGCCTTTAGCTAAGTTGGTTGACTCATGGGGTAGCAGATAGTCGTCTTTGTTCTCCCGTTCATACCGATTTCGTGCCCATTCAGGGGGCGTTACCCGAAAATCACTGACCGTGGAGCCTCCTCAGGGGGAAAGCGAGTCATATCTAGGAGATCGTAATAACATCCTGGGTGGGACTGTCCTTTTATTCCCGTTAACCACCTTTTGTTTACCTAACGCTAAATCTCGGGGTGTCGCGGATCTCGTGGCCGCGGGGCTACGTTCGTACTGATCCAATTAAATGTTGCCACTTAGTTTAATCGCATTCTGCGTTGAACCGTGTGGATTCCGTTGATGACGGTAACAATTGACGATGGCATTGCCTGACATCAAATTCTGATCTTGAGCTTTTAAAGTTCGGACTTGCAGATATTTTGACCACTGAGGGACCATGCGCTCAACTCAACGTGTGTTATGCTGCGTCGCAACATTCGCGTTTTTGCCATGTTTCATTTGTCATACGAATTTCAAAGTTAAAGAATGAAACAGGACTTTCTTAGTAACAGAGCTTTCCAAATATTAAAATCATTAAATAATTCAATAACTAAGTTCAATGCAAACAGTTAAAATCACAACAATTACACACACACAGACACACGACCAACTTGACATTTCCATTGAATTCATTCTTCATTCAAATTTCATTTCGCATACTCTCAATAACAGTTCTCACCTTAATGGCGTATTTTTTCTTTGACGTGACTTTGCCTACGAATTCTGAGATATTACGAAAACAACGAAAAGGGGTTCCTACCAAATACTAGACGATCACAGGTAATTTTGGCCAAATAGAGTTTCGGGTTGATTTGAATTTCCCGCCGTTTTCGTTTTCGGAATGTTTCAACAAGTGTCGCTTTTGAGCACAGTAGCGAGGTATCCCCTCATCAGTCACAATATGGTCCCATATTTTTTAACGACACAGTGACTGGGCCTATGTATAGACAAGAACTTTTGCGACCATTTATTGAACAGTTGGACGACAATGAATTGCGCAATGGTTACTTTCAACAGGACAACGCGCCTGCTCATACTGCTAGGGGTACAACACGAGTTGATAGTTCGAAAACTGGTGAATGTACTGCACAGGGTCAGCTCATTCTAAAATTTTCGTCGCTATACAGTAATTCTATACATATGAATGTCTGGTTGCCTATATTTTGATCCTCAAACTATCAACTCGTGCTGTTGGAAAGAACCTTATGCCACATTCATTTAGTCTCCGGACGAAAAATAAACAATTTAAACCAAAAATGTTTGCATTGACGAACAGCTAATAGATGGTTAAATTAAATCACAATAGTTAAAAATGATATTCGGGTTACCGACGTTTCGGATAACCGACGTTCGGATAATCGACGCTCTACTGTACTGTGGAATAGACGCACCACGGGTTCTCACCTGTCGAAAACACTGACCTTACGATGACAGTGAAACGTAAATCTGACCGGCAATCCCCTCTTGGTACGTTTCGGGTAACGTTAATGCCGGGAGTATGTTTAAGGAAATTTCAAGGTGAAAATTTTTTTCATAGAGTTACGGTCATTTGAATATTGAATACCAAAGGGGTTAAGACGAGAACATGAAGAAGACTTTGTGGACTTTTCTTTACAGACACGTGTGGATAAAAGTGTAGTGGAAAGACTTGTGCGGTGTGCGCAAAGGAAAGGCTGGAAAGTCTTTTTTATATTCTCGTCTAAGTCCTCTGCTATTCAATGTTGAAATGGCCGTAACTCTGCGAAAAAAAGTCGCAGAGACCTCGACCATATCACGTTGTCCTCCTCTTGAAAGACCCTTTCAAACGAACCCTCATTGCATTTAAGATTTTTAACTTCATAGGCTGATTATGAAAGACGTTCATCTTTTAAAACGCTGGGACACAAGGTAAACATTTTTTGATCGACTTGAAATTTTTCCCTTGTTTTACTGATTGTTTTTGCTCATAAAAAATGTAAACATGGCTATGTTATCGCTCATGCCCTCGATGTGACCACAGTTTTAATACGACCCGGCAAATTGGTGAATTTAAAGGTCATTTTTAAACGAAATTAACCTAATAAAAAAGTCAAGCTATAGAAAATCTTACTCAACACCTTTTCAAAGAATATCCTAAGATTTCTTGTGCCGTAGACTAAATGCATATTGTTATTTTCTACCGGAAGTTACGACTGTCAAAGGTGCGATTTTTACTTTGATTGTCAATAAGTTAATTAAAAATTGTCGCAGGAAAATGAATTAAAGTGGAACACATAGAGAAAAGTTCAATCTACAAGATGCAATTGAAGAAATTAATCATTAATCATTGAGGTCCGTGGACGTGTTTAAAATTTGAAAATTTTACGGAAAATTTTTGGTCTTTCGTTTCTCACGTGAAAAAGGGAGGTTTCTTAAGAAATAGAAACTTTTTGCTTAAAACATCGAAAAGTAGAGAGTTTTTCGTTTAAAATGATGTGCATAACATTTTTGGATGGTCATTTTTCTCAGAGATGCAGAGTCTTGAAACTGACCGAAATTTTTGCTCTCTCGTAGGCGTTCCCTTAATTTTGCAGGCCAGTGTATCTCAATGCTCATCTAACCCCTTTCTTTCCTATATCGTCTTAAGTTGTTTACAAACTGTTATATAAACGTTTAATAAAATTTGCGAATAAAAGAAGATCAACAAAGATTTCGCAGTTGAGCGAATTTTATTAACAATGAAATGCTTTATAACGAGCAAATAGAAAGACTCAATGTTTTCAGCCATAAATCATAAGAAAGGAGAAACAAGACATTTTAAATAATATGTGCATTGAGCACAATGTATAAAGAAATGGGGCGAAATAACCAAACCCGAATTGATAAACGACTACAATAGCATAGTGGGTGGTGTTGGACGGTCTTTTAAAGTACTTTGTAAATAAAGATACATACGAATTTTTTCACGAATTTAATCAACACCTAATTAAATCCCCATTTATTATTAGTTTAATTAAGTAAATTATTCCTACATCTAAGGTCTTCACTAAATCGTTTAACTGCCACGAGGGGTAAAACATTGCGAAATTACCCTATTTTAAATACGTTGGAAGCAAAAGCTATATATTTACGTCAGTATTTAACACTGCCTCTTAATTAAATTAGATTAATTTTAATTAATATTAAATAGAATCATAACGGGAAACGTCAAAATTAATCACATGTACAATAAACATACCTGTACAATTTATTGCAGCCATTGAAAGTAATAACAGATGTAAATTATTTTAGACTATTTTATAACATTTTACTCCGCCAGGTTTCGTTTCAATTTGGCCAGAAATGTCCCCTTCTATATTTCAACGCACTTCCCTCTGAATAAGTGAATATGAGAGATCAGTCTGTTGTGTAAAGGTGCTCTATTAGTTATATGAAAAGGCCCGAAAGCACGTCACCCGTATATTCATTCAATTTTTAAACAAATATATCGCTCCATCCATAAAAGGTTTTCGCTATACAATTTATGGGAATATAGATGTGAAAGCTAAGAGGTTGATATTTTTATTGTAAGTTCGCTTCGCCCTGACGTCCCCTCTCACATATTTCATCCTGAGTACTATTCTGTGCCACATTTCAATATTCTTGAAGTGAAATCCAATCGATAAAATTGCCAAAACAGCTCTATTTGCAAATCTTTTCTGCGTGCAATATTATTCAGACACAAAACAACAAAATTGCCGAACACTAAGCAATGGTAAAACTTTTTTATGTTTACTCCAAAACATTTTAAACTTCATTATATTGCTATTGATAAACATATTCATCCTTAAACTGAGAACATCGATTCTCTAATAAACTCAAACGGCTGTGTTGTATAGAGCCCACGGGACAAATTGTCCTTCACCCAATAAGATCTTCACCTAAAAACTTCACATATTGGTATCTATGTTTCTCAATGAATATAAATTTCATCTTTGCTAAATTAAACCGTAATGAAGGTTCAGGGAGAACTTATTAAAACAAGTTGTTTTACACGTACTTTGTTAGCAATTTCTCACCTTTATAGATATTATGCAATTGTTACTTTGTTCCTGTTCACTAACTAGTTCGCGCATATTCTGCATAATTTTCCAAAGAAGTTTAAATTGCTTTACTTAAATTTCATAGGAAGCATAACACAACTATAGCAAACAGCAATAAACCTTCAATTAGCCCAAGTAAAATTTTAAAAAATCTGTTGCATTTTAAAATAAAACAACTGTAAATATTAGAAGGCATAATTGAACTTGTTCGAATATTAGAAGAGAGAAATAATACAACGTGGGAGGAGTACGGATTGAAGTAACCGACTCAAACAAATTTCATTTCATTAAAGAGACATTCAAACAAAACAGAATTATTATTTCAATTCATCAACTTAATTGCTCTCTTGTACCTACATCTAATAAGTGAAGACTACTAATCATAGTAAGTTCTGTGTACCAACTTGTTTTCGCTCAAAGTTCTTGTAATTGATTAAGGTGGGGCTTACATTAAATTATTGTTTAAATTAGTGTAATAATTAATCTGCGTAAGAACAGTCGAGTCTCACGAATAAAACTAAATGTAAGTAACAATTGATATTTATTGTCTCATAGAAAACAAAACAAATACATGTCTACATGTATATAAAACACAATCAAACTTGTCAACATGGGATTGAGTTCAAAACTCAGATCCTAATCTGCATAATAACGCAATGTTCAATCACACTTGCGAAATGTAATAATAATAGATCTTAACATGTCTAGTGATAAGTGTCATTTAATCGAAAATTACTAGATCTAAAAATATTCATTATTAACATTAGGTACTACATCGACTATAGTTAACAAAATTGACATAATAATCTTCATTATTATTCGAATTAAAACTTCTAGACTTTTATTCTATGACTACAGTAAATATAAACTAATTTGAGAATATTTAAAAAGAATTAAATTTAAAAGTTCCATTTAATTTCTTTAAATATTCAGTTGACAAATTAGAAGTAAAATTGATGCATCTAATCGAATATAGTTCTCTATAATATTGCACATATTCTAAAATTTGAGCTCTTTTTCTTAAATGACAATGAATAATAGTTTTTAAAGTAATTATTAATATTGGAACAAAATTAAAAAAAGCATTATTAAGAATTGCACTAACTTTGATATATTTTATAAACAAATGACTATTTCGTTGCTCTAGGATAGGAATTTTTAATAAATCTATATCTAAAATGCTAAGACGATATCATTACTAACTTACATCACATAATTAAATAAATTTCTACTTTCTAGGACTATTCTCAATCCGCTTCGTTCATGACTACATCTCTTACTTTTCTACCATTCTGGAAGACATTGTAATATTTGCTGTTAAAACTTAAATAATGTTAATGAATAGGCATATTCTTTAAATAAGATATTCGTGGGTGTATATAATTAACGAGTAGCGAGTTTAGATAAAAAACATCTCATATGCAACAATTTTCCGATATAAAATGCCTGTAGCAAATATTGTAAGATTATATTCAAGAATTTTTTAAAGCATAATGCACTGTGTTAATTATGATTCGTACATATTATGGCAAACATAGAAAAGTGATATGAAAAATTGGTGCATACTTAGCAAAAATAATAAATCTTCAAAAATGGACTTGCAGGTTTGCAATATCTAATTTGACTAAAGTATTGGTTTTCATTAAGCTGTGTACTAATCTCAATAAATTGCTTAATTGAATAATTCTCTCACGATTAGTGATAAAAAACTAAAAAAAAAATGAACTTAAAAAATTAACCAAATAAAATTTAAGAATTATGTTAACAAAAACATATATTACAAATCTTTCTATTTAATATATTAAATTATAAAAAGAAATATATTATCTATATTGAATCTAAGTGTAAGTACAAATATATATATATGTTTATAAATATTTTTGATATGTACTCTTGCCTAATAAGATGTCTAAAGTCAACCTTAAATAACTTAGTATGATATATTTTAGATCTGTTTGATTATTAGGCCTTAATGAACAGATGTCTTAAAGACTGTTGATTGCATTAATATTAGTAGTTTCAGAATTTATAGTAGGTAATAGTAGGATTCTATCATTAGTTGACTAATTTTTTTCTATATGATCAATTCGACATATTGATTACCAAAATTCTGCCTAGCTTTGTCATGATCGGGTCTAGACATCGGGTCTGGCATTAATCTAGCTTCAATTGTAGGAATCGGTGCAGGCATCGGTAAAGCCATACAATCTGGAGCAATCTACAAAATAAAATAATAACATGTAAAAGTAATTCATCAATTACTTCATATTATAATGTTCCCAAAACTAATCAGTCAATTGGACAAAAAATTACATTTAAAAAAACTTGTTCGGGGCTTTGATTACATTAAATAGCATCAATTTAATAGACCAAATTAAGAATAAAATTTATTTTTTATTATATTAACCATGCATCTTATAAAAATATTACTTGTACAATCTAAAATTTTTTTTAGAGATAAGCGATTATTACTGTATAGTATATGATTAATTGTAAGTTGAACAATTGATTTAAGCTACCTACCATTGCTTGCTGAGGCTGTTGCGGAGGTAGAGCACCAGGCGGTGGCATTGTAGGCGCATAATAACTAGTAGGTGAAACAGGTGGACTAGGATAAGGCCAGTAGAAAATTGGAGGTGGATAAAATTGCCTCGGCCCTAAAGCTGGTGCCGGTATTTGCACAGGAGCAAAACCTGGAAAGTTGGCACCTGGATGAAATGCAGTCTGAATTATACTGCCACCTAAAGAAACAAAATCATATTTAAGACTATTTTCTCTGCCATTATATGTACTCACCAAAGCAAACAAACATTAATTGAAATAAAGATAGAATTATTTTAATCCCGATTAATTGATAGTGATAAAATAATTAAACTGCAGCAAAAATGTCACAACGAATATGTGTTAATACTATCTTTATCCTTGAGGCCAAATAACATACTAAAATTAATTACGTCACAGTATTTCCTAAGTGTACGAATTAATAAGATAATGATATTCATTATTTTTTCTATTTTCTATTTCAAATTGATATTAATTTGAACACTTGGAAAATGTTTGTACTTGTATTTATTATACAAATGTCTCTACAACATTCATTTATATAAAGTATTTACCATGGAGTATCTATGTGGTTTCAACTACGTAGTCGATAATAGCTTGTAATAAGATTATAAAAGAGTTTAATTTAATAATATATTAAAATCATTATTTATAAAACGATTAAGAATTATTGTGCAAAGAAATAAAAGACTGAACATTTAGTATGCAACAAAAAGCTGCCATTTGCAAATATTATAAAATAAAAATACTATACAACATATAAAACTATACAATGTCTATTTACAACATGAAAATAGAAGATATAAATTAAAATGAATTATAAACCACATAGATAACTATACATATACTTCAAAATCTACATAAGAGAACTGTTAATTATCACAAAAACAAAACGAACAAAGCAAATGAAAGCAACGTCATATGTTATATGAATAATTTACATTTCGTAAGAATTTTGTGACCCAGAAGTTTTAATTGTTCTACATTACAGGCGTTAGAAAAAGTTGCTTTCAAATGTTTAAATTTCCAATCGTCTGTTAAACACAATGAACACCATTTTATAGTAAACAAAACCGATAATCATGCTGTGAATGAAATGTGCTCATCAACTATCACCAGGAGATCGTATTTTTCCACAAATTGTTAGAGAAAGACGATCTATTACCCCACATAAATATAAGAGAAAGCTGACTACTGATTCTATAAAATGGGTATTAAAATGTTAAACAAGTGTACTTGTGTGAATGTATGTATGAGGAAAGATTTATTGTTATTATTTTAATAAAATTGCATAAATAAGTATAAATAGACTCACCACAGTGTAGCTACCGATTCCACCGCCAACTGGCAGCAGGCTGACACCACGAACGACTCCTTCTCCCGGATAACCAACAATACTAGCCCACAAATTCTCTACTGCTTACTTTTATTAATTTGAATTATATAAAAAATTTCAAAGTATTAACCATACTTGAACTAATTCTTTCTGATCATAAAAAGTAAATTTATGCTTTTTTCAAGTAAGCAATAAAGGTATAGCAAAAGGAAATCTAACATTAAACCCAAAAAAGCATTAATGTGACAAACATTTATTAAAGTGTAAAAAATTATTAGAACATAATTTAATGAAAAGTAGCTTTTGCATACAAGTAACAAAGGTATATGAAGGTAGAGCAATAATATATGTATTAATCACTCAATTTAATACTGCGGAATTTTACTATACTTTGGGTCATTAAGGCACTTACATTGTTCGTTACTTACTCAAATTTCAAAAAGCATCACCCAAAATGTGTCGTTAGTAGATATTAAAAGCCTTTAAAAATTAGTTTTTGTACTTCAAACCAGTGTTTTCTATTATTGTCACATAATTTTGAATAAAATTTAAAAAAAATCATTTATCTTTTGCAATACACTTACCTTTATTCTATATCCATTCTTTCAAGTCAAAAATGTAAAGATTACGACCCATGAAGATTTGTTAATGTACACGATATCAAAAGCAAAGAGACAGACCCCAAGAAGCAACTCCATTGGCATTATTATGATTTCAGTGTATTTGCAGTAAGGTGACCAAATTTTGTCATTGATACAATTGCAAAAGATAAAAATGATGCCTGAAAAATTGCACTTCCTAAACCTTACGAACATCTAAATTAAATTCATCTCATGCAGTACCAAAACAACATTTAAGGTGAATTAAATAAATAAAATAAAAGTTATTTCATCATAACTGCAAACTGCTCAAATAGTTGCACGCATATTTCGGTACACCAGATATGAACAGTCTGCATAGTTTAGAAACAATGCCCAAATCAACCAAAATCTAGCAAAAGCCCAAGAAAAAAATGCAAAAAAGGCTTAACTAAACCTACTACCAATAGATGGAAATTTCCGTCTTTTCGCATTTCTAATCGTGATAAGCTGCATTTTAGCTGCGTTAGTTCACTAAGAAGATATACTATTTAGCTGGAGCTGAAATACGGAGATTTCCAAATATTTTAATTTAAGAACTAGAACTAAACTTCCCAATTTTTTATAATAAGTCCTTAATAAAAATGATATTAATGATAAATTTTTACAATGTGTATATAAAGAAAAGCTACCATGTCTACCATTTTTTAAAATTTAACAAAATAAGGATTTAAGATTTCTTTTTATTTTATAACAGGACTAACGAGATTTTGGCGGATATTATTCATACATGTGCTTCTTAAAATCATGTAAACTTATTCTGTGTAGAAACAAGAATTATAAAAAAGTAATAAGTCTGTATAAAAAATTAACAAAACTCGTTTATATGAAATGTTCGCTTCAATCTCTTTAGTTTTATTAAAATAGGAATAACAAAAACCTACCCCGGATTTTAACAAAAAAATTGCCCAGTCCCTTATATTATTAGTCGCAAGGACATAATGTTACGACAAAAGCCAATATTACACAAATAAATATGGTAAAGTTTTTAGTGAGTTCATTATGCGAGAGGAACGTCGTATTTGTTCCAGTTCATATACATAAAAAATATAACCATGTAACAAGAAGTATTAATTCTAAGAATTGGAATGTATTTCTCAATCACATTGTCATTTAAAGGCACTATGTAAACGTTTTGATTTTATTGTCCAACACCTGAGGCCAAAGAATGTTTGCACAACCCTCAGGATATCTCAAAATTCGCATTCTCATCTTTGTGTTCATAAGTATGATATGTTTTTGCTTGTAGCAATGGGAGTAAACACTGATCAGATACTTTTATGGCCTAGCAACAATCACTTGGCATGTCTAATTCAATAAGCAAAACAATGAATAATAAAAATTAATCGTTTCATTGTTAAATAAATCTTAGCAAGAGTCACGATAACGATATTCATTTAGTTCGTAAGAACTAATGAGGTTTGGGTATTATTACAACATCCCTGATTTCCGGACAGGGTGCCACTATGCTTTAATTAAATTTAAGTAAGAGCTTCACTATTGTTTTCAAATCTTATTATTATCTTAATATCATATCAAATTATTTTCTTTAGAAAACAATACAACCAGTTGAGTGGTACAATCATTTACAAAGAAAACTATTTTAAAAAATACCTCTAACTAAAATCGTACTTAAGTAAGTAAGAGTACTTCTAATGGAATATTTGTCATAGGAATATGTTTAATTTAAAAAAAAAAAATTTAACTGATATAAAAAATATAAAATATTGATTTATACCTATGTATAATATATATGTGGCAAAATATTAATTGTATATAGATAGATATAGTATAAAATACCACTATTTCTAATTTTATGTTTTTAATATCTTATTATTAGCAATATTTCATCAATAATATTTTTATAAAAAAATATGTCTTTTTATTATAATAAATATATATATATATAGATTGAGCAAATAGAAGGGAATTATTTAAAATGGTTTCTGAATGAAAAGTATGTATAAGAAGTCTTTGCACTTGATTCTTTATATATTAGAGTAAAATTGAGGATAAACAGGCATAGCAGCGTGGGGATGATAAGCCCTTTTTGCTGTTGGATGCGGGATTGCTGCTGTATCGGTAAATGCGTCACCATAACTTCTTTTCATATTTACATGAGATACGACTGGTATAACACCAGGAGCTGCACTGCCAGGAATAAAAGAAGGATAAGCCACCGGAGGCCTTGGGATTCCTAAGGGTGCAACACGTGGTGGAATAAATAGAAATGGGTGTTGTTGTGGTAGGATTTGAGGAACCATTGAAAGAGGTGGAGGAGCTTTCAGGACTTGGGGTTGCAGTCCAGTTGCCGTCGCAGCTGCAGGAGGAGAAATTTGACCAACATTTTGATTAAAAAGAGCCAAATTGTGCTGCTGGATTTGATTCATGAGCAGAATGTGTTCATTTTGTGCATGCGCTTGGTTCTGTCTGGCCAGAAGATTTTGTTGAGCAATCATTTGTGCTTGTTGCTGGGCAAACAGAGTGGGATTTTCCCAACTAAGAGACGGATTAGGTTGAACTAAATTTTGAGATATCTGAGCGACCGTTGTATTGGGTGGTGGGGGTGGTGGTATATTAGTTGGTGGAAGAGGCGCTAATGTGGGTAACATACCGGGACTCAGCAGAGCGGGTGTGGCCTTTGCAGGTGACACAGGTGCTGGAATACCACCGGTCAACACTAGGTTCATGTCTTCCCCGGAACACTGGAACACTTCTATATATCTTTGCTTCTTTCCAAAAATCATGTATCTGTGGTGCTTTTGTTGGGCAGTTACGAAAGCTGATTGTTCGGAATCCATTTGGATGAAGGCTTCGCCACTAGGTTGGCCCTGTGTAAATATAGCATTAAATAATAGACTTATAGAGGCTAATAAAATTAATTCATTAATTCAATTAATTCAAAATCCTTAGTTTTTTTATATTAAATTTATTTCTTATGTATTATATTTAAACACAAAATTATTCATTTTGTTAGAATTTGTTATATAAGTAGAAGTTTAAAATGAAGATATATATAAAATAAAAATAACTTCCCAAATTGTGTATTATATGTATTCGACTAAAAACATTTAATGAAAATAATTAATTCATTATATAAATAAATTATTAATTATAATAAAATAATATTAGTATATCTATGACGACATTTAATGGCTCATTCAGTAATAATTAAACTAACTTTTGAAATCATTATAAATGTTGCATTAATGCATACAAAATGAAGTGTATAACTGGAAATATAGAAGCGATTTCATTTTTTATTAGGAGACAAAACAACAATAAAAGCTAAACTTACTTGAGCATTGTATACCATATGGACCCCTTGGAACACAATATTTTTGGCATGGTCTCCTAAGAAATCTAAGATATGTTCAACTTGGGCTTCATAAGGCAATCCTCTTAAGCGAATGCAATCTTTCCGTGTCCCAGAAGTGATAATGTGCTGAGGCAATAAAGGAATTTGCGGTAATTGGGCAATAAGCGGCGCAGGGGGTTCGTACGTTTTCGGATCCAACGATCTATTTAAAACCTACAAGTACGATTTTATTAAAACAGTGTATAAACTAGTGTATTTCTTAAAAGTATAGTTAAAAAAAAATAACAATACCTGTTGGACTTCAGCAGTTGTAGACCTAAATAATTCAATATATCTTGAACCTATACACTCCCGATGCTTGGATAAAGCTTTTGGGGCATCCGATTCGTTTGCAAACAATACGAAAGCATCTCCTGTTGCTCGGCCATCGGGCTTTTTAACAAATAGGACTCCATCGGTTCCGTCTAACACTGTACAAGATTGCTCCCCTTGTGCGAAGAAATCAAGCTAAAATTTAAAGAAAACTAATTAAGAAAGTAGTTGATGCAAAGCAAAATTGAACAGAAAAATGGCTTCATGGTACATAATCAACCTTCAAATATGAATGCAGCAAGTATGAATTAGTCCATGTAAACAAAGTACGATTGATTAAATTCGTCCTCGTGATTATTAAATACAATTATCATGAAGAGAATAAGAGTATTTAGTAAGTGATACTATTTTTTCTCAACAATAGGTAATAAAACCCACAATTTAATTCTGCCTACAACAAGTGATTAACCGTCCCGATGCACAATTCCTAGCTTTAAGATATTTCATTCCCTATTGCAATAACCCAGAATAAAAAAACCCTATAAGGTTCTAAAACACATTATTGTATAAAATTCAATCTCACCACTTGTTTTGCGGTACAATCATAAGGCAATCCTCGCATTCGCACGATTACTGCAGCTCCCCTCGACAGAAATGCTTGAGCTTCATAACTTGACCCTCCAGCCACAGATAGGAAGTCTTCTCCTGAAGACCTATAGACCTCAATATATCGGTTGCCTATGTGATGTTTATGCCTTTTTAAAGCCATGTCTCTGTGCTCTTGACTGACAAACCGAACAAATGCTTCCCCGTTTCTCCTTCCTTGTGGTGATAGACAAAGTGCTACGCCCCCTCTGCAAAAATAAACGATAGTAAGAAAAATTAGTGCAAAATTCTTATTTACTTAATAAAGTATGTTAGAAAAATGAATTGTATAACTGTGAGCACGAAGCAGTGAATTCATATTGTAAAGTCCTCCAATATATTGAAAATCCTTATCTCAAAGTTAGACCTTGTAAGGTAGATTTAAAAAATTGCC
This sequence comes from Quadriops clusia, assembly GCA_033557875.1. Classification (NCBI taxonomy): domain Eukaryota; kingdom Metazoa; phylum Arthropoda; class Insecta; order Coleoptera; family Hydrophilidae; genus Quadriops; species Quadriops clusia. Next base: position 22,179 of record JAWQRP010000198.1, on the reverse strand, counting down.
GGTGTGTTGGTATTGTATATATCTCGGTAAACGTGATTTACCATTATTACATAAACTATCATACAACCAGATAACAAAAATCAAGTGATTAATCACAAAACAGTAGTTGCGATAGCTCCTATCAATTTCCTTATTTCTTTTAATGCCTGCTCTAAATCGATACATTTGAAAAATTGTACAATTTTGTGAACACACACATTTATCATGTACTATAAACAACACCTATTTAACCAAGTTATTTATTAAACTCTGAACTCTTTGATAAGAGCCAGACTTCCAAGCTCAATAAAGAACTTTGTTCTGAGATGATCTGTGGTTCTATCTAGTTTTTTTATTGCTGCTTATGTGTACATACATGCAGGATATCCAAAAATCACTGTACTAGCATGGTTGATGTAACTTGATTAAAGTTATAAGGAAATATTCGTATATTAAGTTAGTTTTTAAACTATACTTACTTGGCCACATTTAATCCCCTAAAAAATTTGGCAATGTCTTGGTCGCTGCTTTGCCAAGGAAGGCCCCTCGCCCTAACAACACAGTTTCCGTCTATTTCATCGTCTTTTGAACTGCAACAAAAAGTTATTATTAAATTCTAACATAATTGAAGGGTTGTGGAATTCATTAATCATATCATCCAAAAATTTGAACATAAGCAGCGCTTTTATTATCGTGGTATAATATATTGTAGTTGTTCAGCTAGACATGTCTCGTGTGTAGAAATATATATTACTCTATGTTAAAAAGTATGACTCAAAGCTATTCTATATTTCATGTAGCCCAAGTTATCATCATATTACACATAGTTATAATTTCCTCTTACTTGCAAAATTAGCACGGTAACATTTCAACGTTAATGTCACTAGTATTTCAAGACTATGTATATGAATACAGAGCACAAGAGAATATATTATATTTTTCCATTTATAAATAGCTACAATTTATATAGATACTAGATTTTAAAAATCGTATAAAAATAATAATACACTTATGTTAGAAGATAAGTCAAGATCGTAGTTGAGTGCATGACATAATAAATATACATAGTTGATAACAAGTTCTTAGATCTGATGATTCAACTAAATTTCAATTTCGGGCATCATACGAACGATTGATATAATTATGAGTTCAAGTAGTTATTTTCTTTACATCTGCTATGTCATTAATGTGTTGAAAACCACAATCTATAAAATTTGGTAATGATAATTTAGCAAAGTTGTTATCAAATGATTGTTGATATAGTTTCGACAGTCATGTGCGCACAAATGTAATTCAATATGGTTCACTATTTTCGTCTTCATCGATTGTTAAATTTTCAATAGGCACGCTTGCTAAATTTTATTTATTTATCGTGTGAACGTGATACCTTATAATTTAACATATCAACAAAAACTTTATGAACTAGTTACATTTTGGAGCACTTATTTATAAAACAGCTTTACTTTAGTATTTAAGTGTATGTACAACATTTTTCTATTGTTTAATTAGGACATAAAAGCGCGCCAATTGATTCTTCAAATTATTAAACATTTCTTGTCCTCAAAGTTAGATGTGTTTTAGAAGTTGATAATTCAATGATTGGCAATATCGTACACAAAAGTATTTGTAAATGACAATAGGGGTTAACCGAAACAATCAAACGATTTAATGCCTTGTGCATTCAAAATTGGTTTCGCTATTTGGCAATAAACTAATGATTATCTTTCATTTGAGGACAAAGTTTCAATAAACATTTCAGGGTATTAAATATAATATTTATATACATTAGTTTAGCTTCCGATCGGCTCACGTTTCTTATATGGTACGGCACATTCTATAGATAAAGCGTGTCATGTAAAATCTAAGAAAAAACATGTGGAATTTAAAACTAGATATCATAAAAAATAAGCAGGTATAACTGAAATAGTTAAATTAAGAGTGTTTTCCAAATGAATAATAATCATAGATGCATCACAAATATTATAATTAAAGTAGGTCGAAACAACAAAGTTTGCGCGATAAACACAGTAACAAAGCTGGAAACTTGAAAATGAACGTACTGTCTATCGTATATTGCCTTAATGACCTTAATTTGCACAAACTCTTCAAAAAAGATACGCACAAAGGTCCCTTAGAGTTTAGTAACACAGAAAACTATCACAGACAGGTTTTTACGGCAAGCACGTTGAATATTCTACCCTATGTTGCTCACTACCGAAATGAATCGTATAAGTATTATTGCTAAAATTGCACTAAACTAAAATAATAATTTTACACTAAATTAACAATATTGCGCACTCATTATAATATATATTCTCTATATACTAAATAATATTGCACACTGAAATTGTATTTTCTCACTAATATTAGAATCAATGAGACGAACTTCACTCCACAATATATTCCGTTTTAAAGAAAGGTTCATGCGAAAAGAAACTACTTTTTCTCGACTACGGCTTATCGTGGCTTTGTCTTTTTCTCGCTAAAGGCAACAGTGAACGGGAACAGAAAGAGAAGCAGTTGACGTGGAACGCGTTTTCTTATCAATAGGTTGTTGAGTGGGGTGAAGAATTTTAAATATGATTGGTTTCTATTCAATAACTGATAAGGGGATAGCTATTGATAACTTTAGTTTAAAGTTGTCATGCTTCGGCATATCACTTTACGTACATACACGTACCTTCCAAGTATTTGGAAGTTGCTGTTGTAAACACAAATCGGATACAAAATAGAGGATCTGAACTAAATCGTCGCTTTTATCGTTTGGCAGGGTTAAAGGGTAGGTTGGTTGAAAAAGACGATATAGCGTTGATAACATAGAAAAATAAGATATTTTTACGATTAGTTTCATTTAAAAAAAAATATAATAACTCACCATATCCCCGGTTCTAGGACTAACGAAACGGGTTCTTGTAGTTCAAACCTATGACCTGGAACAGAAGTTATATTGTATTAATTAAGTTTGTAGAAACAATGTTTATGAAGAAAATTAAATTTGGGCTAAAGACCGTGAGACATTCCGTATTAATAAAGGGTGTTCAGATGAATACGTAACGCAAAAAACGCGGCGTTGTTTGATCTACAAAGAGGCGGCAAAAGAGCGCCAAAGAAGTGACAGTTTTTATGTTACACATTCATCTGAACACCCTTTATTAATACGGAATGTCCCACGGCGACTAGACCAGGTGATTTCTCGAGAACGTCTTGTAATATGGAATTTTGATCGAATCGTCGTGAGAGATAGTACGGTTTTTTAATTATTATTACATTTTAAATAGCAGAAAACGGGATCCCGTTCGATGCATTAAAAAATACAAAATATTTCGAAACAATCAGTGTCAAAAGATGCAACGTGTTTCCTGTTATGAAACACTTGGGTAGAAATCAGCAAGTTTAATAAACCTCAATGTTTTATGCAGCAACTGCTATTTTACTTTATTAAGCTTCTTTTCCACACGTATGAATTTTTAATAAGAATGATAAAGTACACAATTATTCTTTCCATTTTTTTCAAGTTGAATTTAATAGGGGTAGTTGGATTGAATATTACAGTGGAATTATTAATTGAAATATTGAAAGGAAACAAAATAGTGCATTCGTAAGGAAAAACTGAATATGTACAACTAAAAATACTTATATTGAATAAATATTTTATAAGTGTTAAAGAAAACGTTTTTTTTAACACACATTTAGTAAACTTTTATATTATAATTAATGTGGATTTTTTTATAAATATTTATTAAACAGCATAAAAATATGGTGAAAATAAGACTAAATAATTATTCTGCGGTTTATTCGGATTCCATATTAATAATTGCTTCACATTTCCTTAGGAGGAAATCTATGTATTCCATTATCAAATAAGCAAGGGTATCCCTTAGCACCGACCAAATGGTTTTGGACTTTTTAAACTTACTAGTTTTTTAGCCACATGTACTTTTAGCAGTTTAGTCGGCAGATACGTCGTACGGAGATTTTTAAAATTTGATAACTTTGGATATCTTCTATTGCTATATACCAACAGAGAGAGCCTGACCATCGAAATTCCTTATTTGCCCTTTTTCATGAACTGACTGCCTTACCTTTTTGGTAATGGTAAAGTATATGACGAACATAATTATAAAGAATATGTCTGTTTTCAAAAGCAACAATAGTCCAAAAATAAATCCGCATTGATTATACTTAAACCTAATATTAAATGAAAATAATATTAAATGAAAATAACATTAAAATTGAAAAAAAAATGTAGACAGTAAAGAAACATGATGACTTACCTTCAGATACCAATCTTTGTACAATGTTTACCATGTCTTTCGCCTCTCTTTTAAAAAATTCGTTTTCTAATTCTGGTTTAACTCCCAGTACTATTCGATCGGTTAAGAAAAATGTTACAGGGTCTGTTTTATAAGGGTTTTATAAATACATATATAATAAATATTTGCATAATACCACGTATTATGCATCTAACTGACTTTCACAGAAGCTTATTCGACATGCCAAGAACCATGTTTTTTTTTTAATTACTGCATATTTTTGTATGATTTATTTTTTTAATATCAGGTCCAACTATTTTGTAGTAGAAGTCAAATAAAATATATCCGATATGTACATTTTAAAAATTAACGCAAATATTTGCATAGCAATTCTTAAAAATACCTATACCAAAACATATGGCATATGCAAATATGCATATCTATTTTGTGTACGTACAGCAAAAGTACTTGGTTTACATAAAGTACGCTCAAGTAAATAAAGCAAGCTATATGCAGCATTCATGCCATGAACTCACCTTATCGCTGTTGTTGAGGTTAGGATAAATAAAACTACATTTACGTTGCGATTGCGAATGCTAAATGTGAAAAATATTCCTAATACTATCAATCCGGCGAACAACACGTTTCGGTACTACCTTATGTTTCTAATAACTTCACCATAAAATAAAATAATAGGCACTATATCACAAAAATTTGTTTAAACCGCTTGGTAGGTGTTAAATTGGGAAGAACCGTGCAGGTGCAACCACTTGCAGAAACTGTAAAACTAGAAGTGCTGCACAGGAAATCACCGGCAATAAACGTATACCTGTACACCATTGTGCGATTCAGATTTAAAAGAGGGTAGAAATTGGTCGAAACATTAATACCAAACTTTAGTACCATTCATTCAAATTCAGTTATAAAAGATACGAATGTATAAGAAAACGATTTGATTTTTAAAGTTGAATCTTCTGTAACAACGGTCATCTTAATACTTTTTTTATTTAATTAAGTTGAAGTAGAGTGATTGATTAAGAAATTTTGTTTCTGTTAATTATATACCCTCTATTATTTAGACCTATGGAGGTAGATTGATGATAAAATCGTAATAGCTAAAGTTTTTAACATCTATCAACTACTGTTAGATGTAATAAAAAACGCATTAAAGTAGCATTATTGAGATAAAACAAAATGAATCCAATAAATAATGAACGAAATATCGGTAAATTACAAATTAGTAGTAAGAAATTTGAAAAATATCGTCCTGCAATCAGTGCAAATACTACTTCTGCCACCTGGTAGTTGGTATCTCTGCACACATTACAGATTCCTGCGCTCACAGCACATACGTGCGGAATTCAAAGTACTTAACGATTTTAACGCCAGATGTCCACCAGGCCGGGAAATGGCCGCGATTGAATTTTAATGTATGTTTCAGTTGTAATTTATGGTAAATAATTCCGTGAAGTATAATAACCCGAAACAATGAGTTTAAGGACGAATGGATTGTGTAAAGCCTATATTTAGAAGGATGTTTGAAAATTGAACAGTCATTAATTGATGCATGATGACTAGTAGGAAAACACTGTGTACTACCTATTTTGATCAAATATTTATGCATTTACCGCAATTTACAATAGCGTACTGTTTTATTGAAGTGAACAAATAAACACACTTAAGGTTTCAGTGCAACAACAATATTGTGAACTTATAAGGCGTGTTCAAATAATAACGGGTCAAATTAGTATTTCTCTGCGTTTTATCAAAGGTTTATCTGATGCAGAGATAAAGCCCTTCATTTATTGTCAAAACGTGGGCAAAAACCTTCAAACGAAGAGCCAAGATGTTGAGAGTCTTGGAACTGCATAACCAAAGAAATAATCAAAAACCAAGTCTACAAAACCATGAAATCAATGATGGACATTAATATGAACCCAATTTTAAACTAAGTATATTATATACTTAGTTTAAAATATATAAGTATACTTATATAAAGTATACTTATATAAATTCATGGGGAAGCTTTGTAGAAAAATAATATTGTATAACTTTCCATTACTTTTTTCCTTCCCTTTGTTAGGTCGGGAATTTATCAGGACATGTTCGTACATACAGGGTGTTCGGATTGAACTGTTTTATAAAAAATTTAAATTCGAGCTTTATGCTGCTATCAAAATAAGCATCAGAACTATACCGAACGGAATTCGTAATCTTTTGGTTATAATCATTTATGAGAATACCGCTTTATTTGAATTTAAGGCTTGTGATTAGTCAATCAGACAAGGCTGTCTGAAATTTTAGACGGCCTTGGTTATGCAACCAAGTTTACTTGGCAGAATGAAATAGTGAAGTGCATAATATATTGAAGGCGGCACCAAATTTAAATTTTTTTTAAAACAGTTCAATCCGAACACGCTGTATAAGAAAATTCAATGTTGCTATTATCTAAAGAGAAATCACAAATGCCAACGTATTTGAATAACTGGGTCTATCATAATATTTATATTATATATATATATATAATATACTTTTAAACGAATGAATGAAGAACTTTGCCAGGATTTGGATATCATTTCATATGCATTCATAGTAGAAACCTATAGAGAAATTACATGAGATATATTTTTAAAAACGTTAAATTTATATATTTTATTTTACAAATTCATTTTTTGCAACATTCATGTGTATTTTGCACATCAAAAATCCGATATTTTTGCACATCAAAAAATCGTTTTTTTTTTTGAAACGGCTCGTATATTTACAATTATCATCTATTTACTATGTACTATTACTTATCAAGGCATTTGTGGAATTCAGAACCTTGTGCACTCAGTTACGAACGAAATGTTGAGCTGAAGTTCAGCCGCGCGCCTAATTTGAACGATTCCATTAGCCCGCAGAATTTCTCTGCCTAATTAGTGTTGCGTTAATTTAAATGCATATATAATTTCAATTGAATGCAATCAGTTAGGGGCACCGAAGAAATACGATGTCAACTTTCTTTCCCACAAATTACCAGGAACGGAGTGAAAGCCAACCTTAGCTGGAGTTTTCATACTTAAGTATTATATGTTATGAAAAATTTAGTACACAATATTTATCATGTCGTAACGTTTAGCCGCAACAATGACAGTGAGATATGAATCTGGTACACTTTAACATCAAAATGCCATTTAGTTTGCATTTAAATCCAACTTGTTTTGGTTCTACGAACTAATTCTAACTATCTCTAATTTCGTTTACCTAGTTTTCATTTCAGATACACCTATCGCTAGAGCAAAAAACAAAAAAAATATAAATAAGTGTTGTTAAAAATTGCGTGAGAAAATTTAGTATTCAATACATAACCGAACGTATTCTTGACATAAATGCCAACAAACCGTGAAGATCGAGTAAAAAAGGATATCGACGCAACGTTGTGATTTATTATATTATATCACAAATCGTCCGCACGATATTGAAAGATTTATTTACCCGAAAGGGACTTCGTTGAGCTGTCGAAGGATTTAATCCGCAATTTCATATTCAACTTAAAACCTGGAAACAATTTCACCTCGTAAACTTAGACCGTGAGAATTCAAATAACTCAAGTTGATTGTGATTTAATGATTGCCTCAAATTTAACAGATTTTACTGTTAACAGATTTTACTGATGAAACTAACGATTGCGCTGTTCCTAATAGCGCCAAATCACCGATAATTAACTCACTCGGTAAAATTGTCTAAACTCCTAATGACGTCAAACAAACAAAAAATAGATTAGTTTTCCAGAATAACAATATTTTGATACATTATCGTGCGAAAATTAGATAAACCCAGTTTGCATGTGGCTCTGGCGCTGGGTAAAGTTGCATGCTGTGTTTTAACGTGCTGAAGCTAAGTATAAATTTTTTCGCGTAACCCTTAATGACATTCACCTAATTTCGCCTGTTAAATAAAGCACGTGCTACTAAAAGAAGTAGACTTGGTTTAATTAGTTGTCTTAATAATTAAAAATTTACATAAGGCAAGTTTGAAATTTTATTGCAAATCATCGGGCAAAGCAAAGTTCAAAAAGAACGAGCCTTGGAAAGAACAGGTATGTTTTTATGCCTGTTGCGAATTTTTCTTTCGTTATATTTTAATGTTGCAAAGCGCAACTTATATGTTGCAGTTTCGAAACGTTTAGAAAAGCGTTAGAAAATGGGGCTGGTTATGAAACGAATGCGGATAGTAATTACGGAAACTGCGGACATACATGTTAGGTTAATCATCTACATAGCTACTAAAGAAAAGTGCCTATTAAATAACTGGCATCGAGGAATGATATTACATATATACACTCAATTATAAAGGTGTGTCTAATGAATTTAAATACTACTAAAATGTGCTTCAAGAAACGTTATAAATAGAAAAGCATACATTAAATGTCTGGCTAACAGAACACCTAAAGGCTGAATCATAAAACGGTTAATCCAAGCTACCTATTGAGCCCTACGCGTCCACAACGATATTTGCATAAATATTTATTTGTTTGCTTATTGTTTAAGTATTGATTTGTTTACTTAGTGTTACTAAAATCTAAATGTCCAAGTTTGTATTTCCTCCAATTGCTCAATTATTTGCTCTGCCTATTTTTAGATTTTTTAGTGCTTCAGAAAGCGATTATTTTGCGGATGCCCTGGGGCAAATGTACGTAGCGGGATATTGTATTAAAGCAGCATGGAATATTGTAATATCGACCCGATCTTGATATAAAAAGGATGTTCGTAATTGAACATGTAAGACAGCTTTATACCCAAGGAAACTGGCAATCGTGCAGCTTCCTGGCATTTTTTGCCAACAGTTTTTGGTACATACAGGATACCCGGTTGAAATAATAAGAATTTCTTTATGCATCTTAAATCCTCGAATTAATTATTCATTTGACTTAATAACAGGTGGTTGGCGCAACGAATAAATTTCATGGCCTACTACATATTGCGCGACTAGAAATCATTTTTCTCGCATGTCCATCAGCTGATCATCGAAACAGAAGGCATTCTTTAAATATTTAAAGTAAATCGTTGTTATCGACGTTTAAATGCAACATTTAGCCTTTATAAGCAACCGAAACACAAAGAGACACTTTTTTTACGTGAATTTTTTTAGTTTAAAAGGATACAGTTTAACATGTCTGAAACGCTTTGTGGCAATTCTTCTGGCTTTTTGGTGAACCTGGCGACTTCTTTCCTGAGATCGTGGAAGGTGGAATAGTAAAAAGGCAGTTCGAGTTCTTTTCTGCACGCCTCTGGATGCAGACATTGTCGTAGGGGTAATTGGCCGTCAGTCACTATTCTAAAACCGGGATTATGTGGGTCTATGTGTAAACTAGTACAATATGTGTCGAATTCGTTAATAGCACTTTCTAACAGTCTTCCAGAAGATTTGATCAAGTCGTCTGTGAGAACGGATTCCGACGTCAGTTGTTCGGAAAGGATGTTTTCGTTGATGTCGGCTGGCCTGATTGGATACTGTTGTACGCCAACAACCTGTAAACAACAGAAACCGATTAGGTTGGAAAAAATCGTAGAAGAGAAAACTGGTCGTATTTTAAAAAGTGACTAACCAACTTGTTAGTTATCCGGATATAGGATGATTATAATTTTGAATATGCTCTTTTGATTACAGTATTTTTGAGAATTTTTGAAATCCGGTTCGGCTACACATGGATAAGGAATTAGAAACACATACTTAATAATTAACAGTAACCTTGCCTCGCTGTTTTTATCATTGCAGGTAGTATCATTAAAATAGGCACATCTAACTAACTATGTATTCCATTAAAAAACTGGTAGGTAGCAGTGGTGTAATTATGATTACTTCTAATAGAAAAACATTATTGCAATTGCGTGTGCAAAGGACAGTTTTCTACACATGTATGAAATGATGGTTGAATAACATGTGCAATAAATTGCATAATGTCGCCGATAAGAAGAGACTACTAAAGATTATTGTAAATGACAATGATGCGCTTGAGCAACATGCAAATGCATGCTGTCGTCATGTCCGTAAATGTGATATTTATACGCATAAAATACAGAGAAAAAAATTATGTATCCAGTAATAATAGTCTATTTTTTACTCCTAAAAAGTATTCTCATGTAAATTTATTTCTCAAATTTAGTACACCTACATAAAAGTATACATACTAAATACAATATTACAAAAGGATTCTGTTAATTAAATATCATCAAATTGTCTTGTTATTTCATTCAGTTCGCCTTCAAGACGATCTTCAACTTTTATGTTATTTCTTTTCCATTCATGATTTAATAATAAAGTTATGCTGTACACAGCGAATTTCTTGTCAAATCATTTTTGCTTAGCCAACATATTAGGTAATTTCAATTTTGGACAGCCCTGGGCTATGATATTTAAGGCGTAAAACATTAAACGAACAATCACATTCAGCGTATTTAATGGAATCATACAGTGGAACCCTTTCCCACTGCGCTAGACTATGTAGACTCCACGGATTTTATGGTAGACGAAATTTTAAATTAAAATTCCCATAAAAAAGGATGGGACGAATCTAGCATGTGCAATAGAAGAAAATAATGTAGAAAGAAGAAGACAGAGCGGAGAAGTGGGTTTGGTCAGACTGCTTGGATGGCTCAGAATACCGCAAACCGGTTGCGCTGGAGTAATTAGAAAAATTTATGTATGAAATAAAAACACAGTATCTAATCGGCTACAATGTGTATAATTTTAGTACAAACTGAGGTTAAGAATAAACCGAATGGTGAAAATTATCCCTCCGGTTAAACCTCAATAAAACTTAACGCGGTGTAATGATGGGATATCTTCTCTGCACGTGGAGAAACTGTACATTTTATTGATTTACCATTGTTTAACGTTTAGGTACACATTGTCTTCAAACACTGTCGAAGAGAATGTTGACATAAAGTTAACCATTACCTATTTATGATAGAAAGAAGCATCAGGCATTACTATTTCGGGATGCAAATAGTTTCCTGGAAAATATAAGAGAGGTAAACTAGCGAAGATCCTTTATTATTAAAAATGTTTTATTTTCAGCGGTTTCAAGTTTAGCTAAGTTTATTCGTCAAGATAAAGTAGGTAATTGCGTCTACCATAACGAGTTGCAATCCATATAAACGTTTTTTTGCTTTCGCAAACGAAGGTTGTAAACAATAGACAATAATTTTCTATTGGCGCATATTTAAAATAAGGAGGTTTCCAATAACGATGAAGGAGATACTTCAAGAGGCATTTGTATATTTTTATAGGGTAGTTAGTTGTTGAAGAGTTGAAGTGGTTTGAGTACTGCTGAACAATCGTTTCCAGTCGATGAACTGGTGCTATCTAGGTTTGGCAAGCGAACAGTTAGAGCTGCCTCTCTATATCTATAGATAGTGTATGTTATGGAGGTGCAGTTCCATATCTAATAGTATTGGCCAACATTGGACAAGAGACAGGTGGTTTGGAACGAACTAAAAAGCGTTTTATTGAACTTGTAGATTAACCAACCAAGCATGCACTGCCCAGGGCGGTTGGTAAGTCTGAAATAATGACGGTGCATAGCCTTTCATTCATGTTGTATTGCAATTTAGTGTTATGTGGAATTGTTATGCTGAAGATATGATATGTTCCGCAGAACCAATAAATAAAGCCCTTCCCAAAGATTTAAAGTTAATTTAAACCTAGTTTGTTTCACAAAGCAACATATGCAGAATATAAGTATTAGATAAGCACGTTAGTCCCCATTGTTATAAATCTGCGCTAATGGCGTTTACTGTTGAACTAGTGGTAAAGTACTGTAATATTACTACACTGCTTCAGTTTTCATTAACAGTTTATTAAAGATTTGCATATTATTTAATAAAAATGTGGGACACGGACTGCTACACAGTGGTTTAACCAGTATTATACATATTATGTATATGTATACCCAAATAAAATCGTATTAAGCAAATTTTGGTTTAATTGCAACGGCCAATCTTGTATCAAGTTTTTAATGCACTTTTCGCAACGGGTTTTCGACTTGTTCCTTAAGCGTAAGTACCTTGTCTCAAATCTAATTCGGATGGACCATGGCGAATTTTTTCCCACTGCTGGACCGATAAAAAGACAGGTTTTCTTGCCGCGAGCAAGAAGTACAAGAAATGAAAATCCTGGCCGTTATAGCCTGTCGGGAATTTACGATAGCCGTATTCTTCGAAACCCAGAGGTTATCTCAATCGTGAAGCATTCCACTAAAAATCCCCAAGCAAGGAGTGCCCGAATTAAGACTTGAAAACTTGTTGTAATTTTCTTGTACGTCCTAAAATCTAATTATGGTTTTCATCGAAATAATACATCACATTTCCCTCGCGTCTATCTTCATTTATGCATTACATTGCCACAAAGATTAGAAACCGCTTAAAAACGAATTTGAGAAAGGCATCCCGTCTAGAATACCGGATGGTCAAATACCTGTTTGCGTTATCCAATCAAATGGGTTTAGAATATTTAGAAGTCATATTTGTGAAAACAGGTAGAAGCCATATTTTGCATGGGCACAAACATGCATGGGTGTCTCCATCTGAATCACAGCGTGACCTTATTTGAACTCGGGTGTAGACAATCTTTTATTTATACTTTAGTCGCTTTCGGAGTTAAAACTTGAAATTTGTTTGTACATTGTCCCTGCTTAAAAACACCGAAAGAGTGTTCAGAATGATAAATCATTTTTCCTGTTTAGAAAACGCTGCATATATTGCTGCTAATGACGGATATTAAACAAACTTATTTGTAATGCAAATAAGGCTGCACAGTTACCTTTAATCGCGCCATAATTAAAAAGACGTCAATTTGGCTCTTGGAAGTACTTGCTGAAGGTACGTAAGTACTTATATGGGTATATGTCACAAAAACAATACAATTGCTTTTATGAATGATAATAATTAATATTCAAGCGACTAAAATTAAGAATAATTTTTGCAGTTTACAATAATTACATTTTCAACTGGTGTATTCTTGTTCGGAAATTCTTAAATCTAAAGTTGAATAAGAGACCAAAGTTCAAAAATTAAAATAAAATCACGTTTTGAATTAACGGGGTATTTGAATTGTATGTTTGTTTGTCTATTTTTTTTAAGAAATTGACGCATTTTAGTGTGCCACTAAAAGATTTATATCTAAAAAACTATGCCACTAATATACGATATAAAAGTTACAATGGCAAATATAAAGTTGTAGGTCAAAAATGAGCTATTTTTTATTACATATTTTTCGTTTGTTAGGTGAAAAATGGGGACTGAAAAACCACAATAATTATGGGTTTTCAGTCCGTAGTTTTCGCCAAATAAACGAAAAATATGTAACAAAAAATAGCTCAGTTTTGACCTATAGCTTTATATAGGCCATTGTAACTTTTATATTGTAAATTACTGGTATGGTATGGATTTTGAGATTTGAATCATTTACTGGTCACTGAAATGCGTCCATTTCTTAAAAGTTTAGGCAACCAAACATACATTTCAAATGGTTTTTAAATTCGGTTGAAACAATATTAAACCATAATTAATAAACGATAGAGGAACATTTAAAAATTTCTAGAACTAAAGATTTTTTTGTTAATTTCCCCACCGTAGAACGATACCAATCGTAAGTTCAGAACGTTACTCGTAAGAAAACAATGATGGTAGACCGACTCAAACGGTCTTGTTCTTCCAGTACATAATATACCCACGGTCTAATAAAAGAATTTCCTCATTCGTTTCGACAACGTAGCTTGAAAAGAGCCGAGGTTTGCCCAACGTGTTGCACGCCATATTCCAGACGATGGCTCGGCCGCCCCACGGCCCAACCCGTTTTATGCCATGTCCAAAGAGATGGTCGCTGGCCACGATAAACAAGCCAAGAAGCTAATTATTGCATATACACACAGTCCGTGATAGGTTTACAGTTACGACCATTCGTCTAGAAATGCAGATGTACCGTTATATTCTCCACAAGCTGCGATCTTTCTACACACTGGATAGATCTCATCTCTCCTCTGGCCAAACAGATTGAGGAACACTTTTTTGCTTGGCTTGCCTGCTTGCTCACCTAAGCAAACGCAAACGCTCTAAATTTACCTCGTGAACTTGTAGTTCCGGCTTGAGGAGCTTTTGGGCTTTTTGTGTGCCTCGCAAAACAACTCGAGAATGCGCTTGCTCGTCACGCGAATTAAAATCTTTTTATTTTTCGATTAACCAAGAATCTGGCAAAAATCGTGGCACAGTTAGGTGTCCCTCTACATTTCTTACAGTTATTACAAATACACAGAACGAGATGATCATTACAAATACTTGCTCATTATTACTATTAGGTATTAATATTTTGTTTTGTTCTCACACATTAAACGATTTACCCCTTTGAAAGTTACTCTAACGTGCCTATCGATAAATCTCATCAGGAAGTGTTTTTATATTCAATTGTGAAAGCTAAACCAAAACTCCATGAGGACTTTATTAATAATTCATAAACTGTAGAGGTAGTTTAGGGGTTGTTTGTGCATGGGAATGTAAATTCACATAAGAACGCACGTTCCCGTGAAAAGCAACCTGTCATGACTGCTCCTTGATGAATTTCAGGTTACAAGGTTCGTGATTGCATATTTTAACGTTTGTAATTAACTTGGAAAACGAGCATATATGTGGGCATGCACGATTGTTGTCTTTTTTTTAGAGGAAATGCTGGTTTATTGGCAGTTTTTGCTAAATGAATAAACTGAACGAGGTGCACGGCAACCAATGGATGGCGTCTAATCAAATATTTCTCTCCCCCTCTAATGATGTGTTTTCAGGAAAATATTGTTGGTACAAACACAAACTTTGTTTGCACGTCGAAATTTATTAAATACACACAGACCGTTGTTACTTACATATTTGTAAATCTACGTATGCCTGAATTCAGTTTTCACTCTCTTTTGTGGTTTTTATCAAATTATTTAACTTTTCCAACATTGCATTCATGATCTTATATTATAGTCTAGTCGACTGAATATTGGGAATTAATGTCCACATGAATTAAATTACGTAATAGGTATTTGGTTTTTTTTATTTGTCGACGTTTCACCCCTATAGTGGGACTTTTTCAAGACGCTATAACAGAGAACATGAGAGCACTGTATGTACCAGTAATATCTTACAAACATGAAAAAATTTATTAGTCATGTATAAACATTTATAATAAACAAATATTTATAACTGATTTGAACATTGAAATATAACATAAATTTCACATAAATACTTATTAAAAAATATGATAATATTTTTACTTTTGTTACTTTTATAAGTTAAACAAAAATAAGATTAATTATCGTAGCTACATGTTTGCTGTGTGAATTTCAATTTTATACTAAATCTAAAAGATAGAATAATCGGGAAAATTCTATATTTTAGATTTAGTATGAAATAGATTTGACACACCAAACAAGTTACTATACGTATACGATAATTATTTGCTATCTTATTAGTAAGTAGTATTATAGTAGTATTAAAGTATTAAAAATAGAAATGTTGTTATATTTTTTAATAAGTAGTTATTTAATTTTTAATAAGCAGTTATTTATGTGAAACTTATGTTATATTTTATTGTGTAGCATAATGTAAGTAATTTGTTATAAATATTTATGGATATATGCAAGTGTGTAAAATATGTTCTCTGTTATAGTGTTTTGAAAAACTACTATAAAACCAAACTAAAAAGTATTTCTAAATTTTGATTTCTTATCGTGGCATACCTTGTTGCACTAATATCTTTAATATAAAATGAACTTACTTTTCTAGCCCACAAATATCTGACAAATTGACAAGTTTTATAAGGAATTATAAGTACTATATTATAGTTGCGCTTCTTTAGGTTTTAACTTATTTAGTAATTCTTCTTAGAATTGCTGACAGAATCGGGCGCCTTATCTTCAGAGGTTCAAAACCGCAGATTCATAATTACCGCTACAAAACTGCTCGAAAACGTTTTATAACATTGGAGTTAAATATGCATTTCCCTACTTTCTACAATATTAACACGTTCAAACCTCATGCTGATTTCCCAATCACCAATGCGCAATGAAGTTGTAACTGACACCTATAATAACAATAAAAGTAATAATACAGGAAGTGCCTCACATGTATTTACGTCTAAATTTGTTCCAGCGAAATTATTGTGCAGTTCCGGTTATGACCAACAAATACCTTTTGTGATAATTATTTTTTTACATAAAATATTTACTGCGGCCAGCGGAAATTACAATCTCGGATCTGGATATGCAGTTATCAGAAAAAGCAGAATCATAAAAACACTGAAAATCTAAGTTTAATACGTTGCCTTGCTACTCTCTCGACTTGGAATCGTAAAATAAGAAAAATTATAGCCTTATGGGCTTATTCTGAAAATATTTTACATCGATGTAGCTCTACATCGACGTAATTTCTAATGGATTCTCCATAAATAGCTACATCGATGTAGAACTACACCGCTGTAAAATATATTTTGAATAGGCGACTTAGGCCCGATTTTACAAACGACAGTTATCTTTCTGTTAGTTAGCTAACCAATCAGTTATCGCTATTTTAAAAATTCCTGATAGTTGATTGGTTGGTTACTTAACTGAAAGATAATTGACGATTGTAAAAGCGGGCCTAAGATGTTAAAAATATGTTAATTGCGCATTGAAAAATTACACACCATCAGCGGGCAGCCTTTGTTTCATAATGGTCAAAATTGAAACAATTAAAACAAAAAAAAAGTGAAATTAAATTAAATAATTGAAGGGTGTTGCGTAAGGACGATGTTCGTGTAAAAACGCGGTTCACGGTCACCTCACATATTCCTGGTTAATAAATTTACATTATTTGATTGTCTTTAAGACAATCTAGAGTCTGATCTTTATTTCTTCGTATGAAGATTGTACCAATGTGTAAATTTGAAAAGTTATGGTATATTAGATTAAGATGGTGTATTGTGTATGATTATAGAGTGAAAATTTCATCTTCCGCGGTTTAATTCATTAGACGCAATTCCATGGAAAGCGGAACATAAATATAAACACATTATGTAAGAGGAGAGAAGATGGTACGTGAAGTCAAGGACGTTTATAATGCACATCAGCACGAAAAGTAATGGTCATTTTGGAAGAACTTGGTTACAAATACCCGCAATTTGATGTATAGTGTATGTTCACCATAACACTTATTATATGTCTAAACCTAGTCGTTTCAGACTCAAAGGAACATGCACACGGGTCTCTCATTAAAACTAGAGATTGGCTAATTTAAGTGTGTATGTAATGTTAGTAATAAGTTTATCCAGACAAAAATAGTAGCGCAGCTTTTGAGAGGGTAATTATTGAGTTAATAGAAAATTCTGGTAAGTAGTTTCTTTATGAATCTAATGCGTTAGGATTTTTTGTATATTGAATGATTTTTTAATTTTTATTAATATTTTTAATATAATACACACAGTAATCAGTTTCTTGAGAATTGTCGATGAGACCGACCGACGCGCATGACTTCATTATTTGAATTTAAAGTATTTTTTTATTTGGAAAAAGTAGCGCTCGTACTTCGTGTCATCGCATTGTTATTTTGAACATGTCACCCAAGATAACTACCACGAGCAGTTGCATAATAATAAGTTTTATCGGTCTATCTGGTATTTACATTAGAAATTACATCTGAGAGTCTCTTTCTAAAAGTTTCCCAATATTCCAAAAGAGCCATCGATTTATATTTGTTAATGTAACGTAATTACGGGAGGTAAAACGGATCGTGAACATTTAGTAGATGTACACTTGTTTCCTTATCACATTAACAAATAAAATATAATTTGCTTCTAAGATAAGGTTGCGAGGCTTGCACATGGTCATGCAGATAGGGTATGTACTTTTGAATGTTGGTTGTAAAAAAGACGAGTCTGCAAAATTACCCTTGGAGAAGGTGAAGGTTATTTACGTGGACTAACATCCCCTTTTGTAAGGCATAGGTGTCTCGAGAAGCTCTACATACATGGGGAGGAAGGTGAGCACCTGCTCCTTTGCCTAGGTGCGCAATAACAGCTGCAAAATTATATCTTATATTCTTTCATTTCAATACAACTGCCTTCTTTAGAAAACGAGGCGAAGGGAGCCTCACTCGAATTTAAATTTGCAAGTAAAAATTTGTAGCTGGGATATTAATATGCATGCCATTGTCAAGAAGCTCTAAAATGTTATGTAGGTTTTTCAATAAACAATGACTTTTACTAATATAAAGATAGAAACTTATTTTTGTATTATACCTACTACGAATATTAATGAATGAAAACTTTCCTTTTAATTTTCTTAGTTTATACAACCTACATGGATGTATATATATATATATAAACCTTTCCTAGGTCCATTTAAGCGCATATTCATGTAAATATAATGATGTTAGATTAAATTAAGGTTATAAATAAACTATGCAAGAAGTTACCTTATTTTGGATTACGTCCACTATAACATAAATGAGTAAAACGATCTCCTGCTCGTCAGACCCCATAAGAGGCCCTTGAAGTCCAGCCGTGGCCACATAGAGCACGCAGATGTGGTGAGGCCCAATCATCTTCAAATCTTTGATACTCATTTGCAGATTTCTTTGAGAATCAAGAACGTTGACCATCCATGCTTGTCCAGGTGAGGTTAGACATCAGCCGTGTCCGCCATATTGTAATACCTGGTCACCAATTTCAAATTCAAACGAACACTCGCTCGAGTGTTTTCCAGAGAAGGAATTTTCTATCGGGTTTTTATTTTTTTTAATTTCGGATGTACCGATCGCCGCCACGGCACTTTGGAGTTTTGAAATAAACCAGCCTTTCGATTAGTTAAAAAATTTACGTAGTTATACAATTTGTTAGCGCAAAGTGTCTCTATCTTGTTAATCTTCACAACCTTATCGTATTTATATACTTTTTAGATAAAATCACAGATGTTTTACTTGCTCTTTTTAGATATTCAGAGTTTACTTAACCAACATACACAGTTTAGAGAGTTTCGTCCGAAGCGGAATATATATCTAATTATTATCACAATGTTAGGCCAATTCTTTACAAAAATGCGGCATGAAGGAGTCGCTCGCGAAAAATCTAAAGTAACGCGATAAAAAGGGCAGGAATGCTAGAAACTTTTGACGTTCAACAGGTGTTCACGCCAGGGTATTTCCGAATTTAAATGTATCAGCGTCGAGTAACGAAATAATTTCAAATGTAAATCCAATCCTTTCGGTTTAGGGATTGAAGTAAACACTGTCACTGTTTTCCCGTGCACTTAAAAAAACACTTTTTCGATTCACTTGAGGGATTCCAAAAGTTTTGATATCAACAGGTATCTGAGTATGCGCTGTTATTATTTTAATATCGTGCCGTATTGCAGGTTTTCGAATCTGTTTTCGATTTCGTGTGGAGCACAGCCCTTCTGCGAGATATTTTCGCGAATGTTTTAGTTGTTTTGAGAAGTCTGTTTGTGGTTTTAGTTGGAATGCATTCGCACCAACTTGAATTTCGCTTGTTCTTGCTGCGTGTCGTCGCGTATACTGAGTTACCTGGCCGAGTAGACCAATGGGAGAGGTGTAGGGTACAGTCAGCGGCGAAGGTAACTGTATAATGTTTTGCTGCTTCACTCCTATGTCTATAGTTAGTTATATAATTTTCTTAGGCCATATGCCGTGTGTTCTTTTATTTGTAAATTGTTTCTTGGTAAATTAATGAGCATGGGACGGGGATCTTCGGCGATTTTCACAGGTTTATGCAGTTTTGTGCGTTTGCGATTGCGCACAGGTAATTTGCGCTTATGTACCCACCTTTACATAGCCCGGTAAAAAGAACTAGTTACGTATTGTCAGTCGTGTATGACAATTTCATTCATAGCCCCCCTCTAGAGACAAGGTCTATCGTTTTGGGACCTGTTGTGGATTTTTCTTTTGGCGCATTATTACGTTTTTAACTATATGTTATTAACGATGCGCACTTTCATATTTAAATTTGATTTTAGGAGAATTACATACAATCAAATATTCTTGCATTATTCTTCACCGGAAGGTTACGGTAATATATACGTACTTAAACCTGAGTGCAATTAAAAATACACATACATCCTAATTATATTTAATTATGATGTACTTCTAAACGAGATAAGAATAGATACGTATACTTATTGCTCTTCGGGTGCAGGAGAACGCAACAAAGTTTTAAAACTTATCAGCAAATTGGAATTTCGGTAAACGTGGAAAAAACTTTTTGTGTGCACAAATGCCGACTGTACTATCGGCTTTGCAAAATTGCTTGAGGTGAGAAACAGGTGACTTCGAGCGATACCAATACGTCCGTCTTTGTCCAAACCGTACGACTTTGACCATTGAAACTGAAACAGACATTGCTAACGTACTACCTGGGCCAGGCAAGTACACGTGGATGTTTTGTCCCTGTCGCGCATTCTTGGCGCCGCCACCCGGCAAAGGACAGCACAACAGCCGCGGGTTGAATTAAAATTAATGAGCACAACAGATGTTTTAACACAGTTGGTATTGCATGTTCTATGCTTATGCTTAGAAATATGTTGACGACCAATCGCAAAAAGCTACTCAGCTAGTGAATAGCCAATGACACCGTTCGTCTGTCGAGAACACAATTCCAATCGAAATGCAAGAACTATTTTATTGTGCTGAAAATCATAAAATCCTTGTGAAGAACAACCATTATAACCGTACTATTCCGTAAATATTTTCCGCTAATTCTGAATAGGTACACGTGTATTATTTTTATCATTATTATTATTGTTATTATTATATTATTATTATTATTATTATTATTATTATTATTATTATTATTACTGAAATTACTGAAAATTTGAAAAATACATATTAAGTACGTCCCTCCATTTGCGGGTCTAATTATCCATTGCCCATTAAATGGTTAACGGGCTGTGCCTGTGGTTTCAGCAGGCTCATTAGGAACCTATGTGTACATTAAAATAATTTTAAGTGTACACAAGCACTAATTAAACCAATAATGTGGATACAATGGACCCTGGAATATTACTTCACTGATGATAGCAGTATCCTGGTCGAAATGTTATTCAAAATCTAGCTATTACATTAAAACCACTTATAACAGAGCACATTTTGATACAATTTCCGTTGGGAATAACCGATTCCATGAAGTGAAATGAGCGACCTTGTGTCTATTTTTTAATGAATATTTTACATTATACGTACGCCGTATTTGCACTGAAGGTTTGACGTGCTATGTGCCTATACACTAATCTCTATTAGATAGGAGGATATATGTTTAAATTTCACCACTCACGCCAAATTATAAAGTAGGCTTCATATGCACGGAGCTTTTAAAGCAGGCCTTCTGACGCATCGTTCAAGTCTCCCATAAATGTAGAATTAATAGTTCTTGTTCAAAGGTTTCAGAATAATTCACATACCTATGCAGCTAATATTATTAAACCTGTGTTCTTTAAATTCCTGAAGATGTACATATATTATTAGTATTATTCTTATTGTTAATTTAGTAATGCAGACATTTGTAAAATATTCATCTGAATAACGGTACGCATTGCAGATTATAAACACTTTAGTGTACAGACGTATTAGTTTTTAAATTGTAGGCAGATTGGGCGAGACTCTCCCACACTTGCTCTAAATACTGTTATGCGTTTTTTTCTGCGCTTGTTGTGCATATTTAAAACTGTTTTTTAATTGCAGATTTATGTTTATATGTATCGGTGTATACGTTGATATATAAAATTTGCCTGGAGACTAATACAAAGTTTAATTTATTTTTATAAATTTTTACGACATATTTGGTGCAATAATATTGTGTTTCTTTGCTCCACAATTGCTTGTTATTTTAATTTTCCTTTTGTATATGGGAATAATTTACTAAATATTATAGCTTAAACTTACTTTAT